>JAQZBX010000465.1:0-81027 GCA_029593785.1 Cabassous unicinctus | reverse complement strand
TTAAGCTGAATTCTTATAAATGTTCAAATCACAAGGACTCCTTCTTCCTTAGACAGCTTATTAGTGTCTGATCTTCATCTTGGCATGAAACTAGCCCCTTCTCTAGTTTTGGTGGTAACAAAAAGTAAAAAGATATTTTGGTTTAAATGTTTGGAAACTTACTGGTACATCCCATGTGAATCTTTCCTTTGATTTTTTGTTTTCAAATCATGTCTTTATTTATCATTCATTTGTTTATTAAAACATTGATTCATTAATTTATTCATTCCACAGATGCTTCATTTGTGAAATGGGAACTTCATGCATCTGGACCAAGAATTTAAGAAAATTTCAAAACAGAGTAGGCAAACTCACCATAATCCCTGTCTTTAAAAATTCTCTCTTGACAATGGTGAATTTTACCTGAATGCTGTGATCCTAGAAAACAGCATAATTTAAGAAATTTCTCACCCATTGTGTTACTGTCCGATATGATCCTAGATTCTCCTTGGCTTGACTAAACTTTTGCCAGTCTCTTTTCAGCTCTAGGTCCCTGACCTTCCTCACCTTGGCCCTTGCAGAATCTGGTGGAACATCATCTTCGTGGCTTTAACAGTAAACTCAAGAGATAACATCTTGTAATGGACACACACTGTTGCTTGACTTTCCCTTCCAGTCCTCTTCCATTAGTTCCTAAACTCTCTTGCCCTCTGCCAGCAGAGTTGAGCTGACCCTCTCTTCCCTATTGTGATAGGTTTCTAGCCTCTCTCTTTCTCTATCACATTAGCTTTCTGGACTCTTCTTTTCTATTGCATATAGCTTTGAATGAGGTCAACCTTGCCTGTTTATCATTTTTCTTTGACACATGCTTATGGCTATTTTTGGCAAACTATGCTGCTCTTGTTAAAAATTTTCCAAATTTACTCAAATATCTGGAATTCATACTATTCAGTGATATACATATTCCTGTTTTGAGTCTCCAGTTTTTCTAGAATGCTTTGATATATATCATAATTTATGAACTACTTATTAATTGCAAAGCACTGTATTAAATACTAGAAAATACATTCCCCACCTATTGTTTTTAGTTTCTTTAAATGTACAAATTCATTTAATCTTCATAGTTATCTTATGAGGTAGACAAATGCATTAAAACATTTCAGAGGAGGGAATTTAGGCTTGGGGATGTTAAATGACTTGGTCAAAGTCACAAAGCTTTTAAAAACAGTCTGGCAAATTCTATCACCCTGCCCAATTCCCAATCAAAGGAAAACTCAACTTTGTCTTTATCTTTTATGGACTTATGCCTTATCTTACTTTGAAAGCCAAATTTTTAGTTTGATATTAAAGTAAAACAAATTAAATTTCAGTAATTTCATATATATTTTAAATTTTGAAAATAAAATTTTGAAATTGTTATTTGAAAATTTTAAAAACTCACCAGGATATTATTTTCTTTACAAAGTATGAGACTAATAGTTTCTATAAAATGTTTGTTCTTTTTAATATACAGCATACTTTTACTGCCAAAATACATTCCATCTAAGCTTAATGTGGGTCTATGGAGAAAATATGTTTACGTTAATTCACAATTAAGGCTTTTTGGGCAAATTTTACTGAAACTTGGGATGTAGGCTAAAAGATATGTGTTAAAGTTTAATTTAGAACTCAGTAAGTATCAAGAACAAGAGATTTACCTCTTCAGATGCATGTGTTCACAGTTCAACTGGGGAATGAGGTGGGAGAGGATGTAACCTAGAACTAAGAGGCATTCCCTCAATTGCACAGCTGGAAACCCTGGTCTGATCTTTCCTATGAAGAGATTTGTTTGTACACCAAAGTGTGAGGACCCTGAATCCTGTCCCTTACATTTCCAAAGAAACTCTTTCAGAAGAGAATGGGAGACAGGTATTTCTCTTTCCTATATAAATGCTCACTTAATTTTTTCAGCGTCCTTCACGTACAATACAGACCCTATATGTTTCATTGTGTTGCCACAGAGGATAAGAATCAGGGCACCACAGAACCGCATTGTCATTATTTGCTCTAAGTAAACAATAATACTCCACTCTGCTCCAAAAACCTTGCCTGGGATTTTTGTTTGTTTTATTTTGTTTTAAACTTCCTTGAGCTTTTGTTGCTTCTGTACGATTATCATTTTTAGAGTGCCTTTGTGAAAGTTAAATGAAAAAGTAGTTTTTAAATATTATTGTAATTTGTAAAAGAAAAACTATGGCAGGCAAGGCAATATGATAATTATGATGATAGATAATAAGTTGTAATTATTCAGTAAGTTATCTCAGTGCCAAATATGATATTTTTTTGGCTCTCTTTTTCTCGTTCTTTACTTGAAGATACTTTTTTAAAGTTACAGAGTGCATGTGCTAGATTTCTGAATTATTGCCAATCAAAAGGCATGTACATGATAAGCAATCAATAAATGGTTTGGTGCATTGTCTATCATTATGGTGATGAATAGATGAGAAAGGAAGAAAAAAAGAAGGAAATCATGATTATTTTCAAATGATATTTAAAGGTATGGCAGTTGAGCAGAGAGTAATAGGAAGTCAGCCCCAGATGGCTGCCATTAGAGAAAAACATCCTTTTGGGATATGAAGCAGATTGCTACTATTTTATTTACTTCTAAAGGAGCTTTATTAGAAATATTTGACTTGATATTATGGTAATTTTAATAAAAAAGATATTTTATGTTGATTAAAAAATGTAAGAACAGAAATGAATTTAATTGCAACTGAGAAGATGTATAAATATAGAAAGTGTGTGAATTATAAAACCATTAATCCTAATAATTTGAGAGGAAAATAAGATTGCTTCCATCATTTAGACATGTCACAGACAGATGTGTTTATTTTTTGGATGATTTTCTTTTGTTGGGCTTTTTATTTTGCTTGATTTAGATTATGTCTCCATTTTACTTTCAAAATACTTCACATCTTTTAAGGAAAACAGAAGCTCAGGTGGTAGCAATTAATGAGAAATGAACCTAAGATGTAGGTTCTTTAATTTTAAACACAAATATAAAGTTCCAAGAGTGCTAGAAAAGGTTATCCTAATATACTTAAACATATCCACCTACCAACCCACCTACACAGACTTACAATCATAAATACACCATGACAAATCACATAAAATATTAGACCTTCATTTTTTTATTTATTGAAGTACAAAGATATTAGGGCTTGTAATATCTTTGTGACAGGATTTTTTTTTCCATATAGATAGTAGGATGGATTAATTAAGGATCTACAAAGAAGAGGAAGAAGAGACCATGAAGGCACTGGGTAAGCAAAGAAAGCTGCCCATCTAGCAAAGTTAAGAGAAGCAGATAATGTGAAACTATTAGAACTAGAGAGAGGTAATAGAGTAGACAGTGATCAATGAATAAATTTTAAAAAATCTTTCCCAAAGTATTAAAAATTCAGTAGGAAAATAGAAAAAACATTCCATTTCTATTAGAAAAAAAAAATAAAAATACTTAAATTACCCTAACATAGGCTTGAATAAATGGAAAGAAAAATCAAATAATTGGATAATGACATTTAATGTAGTAAATATGTACATTCTTCTTAAAAATGCCATGTAAAATTAGTGCAGTTATAACCAAAATATCAAAAGAACACTTTTAAATTTAAAAAATTTGTTAAAAAAAAAAAAAGAGAGAAGCAGCAAATGGGCTATTTGGAGGATTGAAGGTAAACTTTGCCTATATTTCATGTATATCTAGGTTGTTCCTACTATTTCTTGCAGTTCAATAGTCTATGTGGTGGAATATACCTGTATGTGGAATAAAAATCTAAGATTAGATACTTTTGGGTTTTTCTTTTTAAGAAATCTTTCCAAAGAACCATGTTAATTTCTTTGCCTACTGAAACTAAATCCTTGTCTAAAAAACATTTTATAATAATTTCCCTTGAAACAGAGACACCTCAGGTTAGTTGCCAACTTTTTTCCTTCTGAAATCTGCCCAGAACCGTCTTAAACACCAACAATGTTCATATACTAACAACCAATGAAAAACTTCTTTTCCCTTTCCTCCCCTTATTTGGCTTGAAATTACATATCCTAAACTATCAAAATACCTGGGTCCTATCTGACTACAAAGCCAAAGAGATTTCTTATCCTTGCATTTTTACTTATTTCTAGTACCATAATAGCCTAGTATCATCAAGGTATAATAGTCCACTAGATGTGGTCTAAAGAGAGTCATATTTATCCCAAGGGCACAACATTTTTACTTTAGGAACAGAAGGTAGGCTAGATTAATTACTACATATTTAATCAGTTTTCAGGGCTTTGTGGGTCTAAAAGTTTTAAGAAACAGTTGTGCCATGAATTATGATAGTCTTAGGCACATATTTCACACTGAAAAAGCTGGATTTCTTATACCTCCTTAGGGAAAAAATTAATGCTAATTACAAACTCATTTGTCCAGTCACTAATAGTGCAGACCCTGCCAACATTAGACATGGCAGAGGTAAAACAGCAAAGTTTATCAACCCAGAGATATTGTGCCAGAATATATCTCAAATGAGAAAGATAACTGTACAAACCTTCTGTATTTAGGCAGTTTGTGCCATAGAAAATGTGCCATTTATTTAGTTGAGTATGCATAAGAACTACACAGGTTCTCTTTTCTTCATTATTTGGAACTACAATACCAGGCCCATCAAAACAGAAGAAAAGGCCAAGCCTCTGAGGCCTAGGGGTCCTTCAGATTTCAAAAGAAAAGCATCATGTTTACAGGTGCTTGTGCCCTGGGTACTTCTCTTTGCAGCAGCATTTAACTGAAGGATTTAAGATCTAGAATTGTAGCCTTGTAGCCAGGTTTCAATAATTCCTCCAGGTTAGCAGCAGCATGTCTGCTCATATCCCATAGCTCCCTGTGGGATCTCTCCGTAACAGGAAAACCCTGCTTGGATGCTGATTGTTCGCCAAGCCTTGCTCTGCATTCTATCACCACCCAGACATAGATAAACACTCTTTGACTGAGTGATTAGGAAATTGGGTAGGGGTGGGGGGTGGGACAGAAAGGAGGGTGGAGGTACAAGGTTTTAAAAGGAAACAATTTTGTTGTCACAGTTGTCCCGGTGAAGTTAATTTTTCGCTTGTCTATCAGGTTTATCAATATTTTTGGTAAAAAGTATAACATCAGCTATTGTTCAAATTAGGGAGAATTGAGATGTACAGTGGTACCTCAGTACCTCGGTACTTGTTAATTGGTTCCAGGAGGTGTCATGATTACCAAAAACAACGAGTAACAAACAATTTTTTTTTCCATAAGGAATAATGTAAATAAATTTAATGCACTCCTAAACCAAAGACAATGCACATTTTAAAGGCAATATGTAAAAAGATAGGGCTGTATATCATTACTTTACATCAAAATAAACCTAAAAATTAATAAATACTTAGATTAAATAAAATAAAAACTTCACTTTACCTGTACTGAGACGAGTCCATGGCTTAATGGGATGGTGGGAGGAGAGTGGTAAGGAGGAGAGGTTACATGGAGTGTTGCTTGGAAGGAGAATCCCCCTTCAATAGAACATCGGGCACTTGCACTTCAAGTGTTCTTTCTCTTTTCTGCCTTTTCTCAACTTGCACCACAGGCTCTGACACCTTCACTAAAAACTTATCCAATGCGGACTGCTTCTGTCTTCTTTTCAGAATTCCTCGAAAGTGTGAAATTGTTTGGTCATTCAATAAATTCACATTTCTGCTTGTCAGAACTTTGTCCAGATGGTCCTTCTCCACAAAGTTTTGAACTTCTGCCCATTTTGCACACATTTCTTTTATCAAGGAACTGGGGACATCCTCCCTTATCTCCTCCTCACCTGAAGAAATCTCTTCAGCCACCCCTTGTTGCTGCTCCTTCTGTAGTTCCTGCAGCTCCTCAGTGCTGAGCTCTTCAAGATGTTCCTCCACCAACTCCTCAACTTCAGCAGCATCGACCTCCAGACCCATGGATTGGCCCAAAGATGCAATATCCCGCACAACTGTACCCTCTGTACCTGCAGGCTTGGGGTCAGCCTCCCAACCTCTGAAGTCTCTCTGATTCAGAGCCACAAATTCTGGTCTGGTAATGCCTCTCCCTCTTTTGTGATGTAGGTTCTACTTGGCATTTTTTTCCAAAAAACTCCGGTCTCATCAGTTAAAAACATGGTGGAGAATAAAACCCTCAGTCTCTACATAGTCTTGAAATTCACTGATGAATTCATCAGCAGCCTTTAAAAAAATTTTTAAAACAAATCAATTTTATTGATACATATTAATAAAGCATACAATTTATTCAAAGTGTACATACAATCAATGGTAATTGGTATGATCACATAGTTGTGCATTCATCACTTCAATCATTACTAAGCCTTTTTCATTATTTCAATAATAATAATAAACAAAAAACAGACAAACCAACAAGGAAATTCGTCACCTCTCAATCTCTGTTTCCCCTGCTGTACGTAGCTGCTATTTATGGCTATTCTTGTACAATTATTAATTGTTTATTAAGCAGTTTTATTGAGATATATTCACATACCATGTGGTCTATCCAAAGTGTATAATCAATGACGTTATTTTAATCTGTTAAAAAAGACCTTTACTGTAAAATTGTAAAATAAATAGAAAAATAGATTGAAAGAAATTACAAATTTTAAAAAAGAGTGCAAGGCCAGGTTAGATTTAATATAATCAATTATAAAAAATAGATACTATAGCAACAAACTTATAAATGTAAATAATAATTCAAATATACTAGAAATTAATTATAATTCTAATTTTTATATTATAGCTCCAACTATTGGACATAATAATCTCTAAGAATGAAATAAATTATTAGTTTATTATTTAATTTCCATTTAGGCCATAAATTCTTTCTGGATAATCAAATTCCTATTTGCGAATTCTTCACATCTTATTGGAATGAATTACAGCAGATAACAATATGCCAATTCATAATTTTATGAGGCAGAAAAACTCAAAATCTTTTTAAACAGTAGTCATGCTAAATCATTATTGATCCAGATGGATTATTTTAATTAACAAGTATACATAAGAAAGGGTTAAAGAAAAATGAAGTGTCCAAAAAATATATCTCTTCTCCAGTCCTCCTCAATTAAAAGCATGTGTTTATTTTGTATGGAGAAACTTACAGAATACTGATCACAGGAACAATTTGCCAGTTGCACTGAGTAATTATTGTTCATATACTATAATATTGTTATTTTACATTTATCTGGTCTACTTTGTCTCTTTTTTGTTCACTATTTGCATGGAATACTTTTTCCCAACCTTTCACTTTTAACCTGGTTGTGTCCTTACATCTGAGGTGGGTCTCTTTTAGTCAACATATAGATGGCTCACATTTTTAAATCCATTCTATCAATCTATGACTTTTGATTGGGGAGTTCAATCCATTAACATTCAGTGCTATTACCGTAAAAGCACAACTTACTTCTTCCTTTTTGTCCTTTGGTTTTCTGTTCTCATACCATTCTATTGTCTGTCTTCTTATAGACAATAGAAATCATCTTTATTTCTAAACTCTTCTCCAAATGTCTTATCCTTGTTCTTTTCTTTTCAGGCTGCAGCACCCCCTTTAGTATCTCTTGTAAATCTAGTCTTTTGGTAGCATATTCTAAAAGTTTTTGTTTGTCTATGAAGACTTTGAACTCACCCTCATTTTTGAAGGACAGCTTTGCTGGATATAGAAAAGGTTCTTCTTTCAGTACCTTAAATACATCATACCACTTTCTTCTCTCCTCCATCGTTTCTGATGAGAGGTCGACACTTAATCTTATTGAGTTTTCCTTGTATGTGATGCTTTTGCTTTTCTCTTGCTGCTTTCAGAATCCTCTCTTTATCTCTGACATTTGTCATTCTGAATAGTAGGTGTCTCGAAGTAGGCATATTTGGATTATTCTCTTTGGGGTGCATTGTCCTTCTTGGATATTGATATTTATGTCCTTCATAAGGATTGGGAAATTTTCAGTCATTATTTCCTCAAATACTCTTTCTGCCCCTTTTCCATTCTCTTCTCCGTCTGGGACATCAATAATGCAAATATTTGTGTGTTTTGCTTTGTCATGCAATTCCCTGAGACTTTGTTCCATTTTTCCCATTCTCTTCTCTTTCTGTTCTCCTGTCTTTTCCAGTTCAGACATTCTGCCTTTGAAGTCACTAATTCTGTCTCCAAACAATTCAAATCTGCTCCTATGTGCCTCTAATGTATTTTTAATCTCATCCATCGTGACTTTAATTCCCAAAAGGCCTGTTACTTTTATTTTCAGTCTTTCAAAATGTTCTTTATGCTCTCACAGTGTCTTTTGCTGGGGTAAAACCCCTTGGCTTGCTGCAGCCAGCTGAAAGGAACTGACATCTTCCTTCCTGTCAGCTGTTTCAAGGGAAAAGGGAGGGGAGGTCAGGGTGCTTTTCTTCAGTGTATTCAGTCAACAGATCCTGCTTTGAATCTTTCCTCTGGAGATTAAACACAGGAACACAGGAAAGCCAAGACTGGAACACCTCAGTGGAAATGTGTGCAACCTAGTGCCATCTGCTCGCCGGTCTGAAAATTGCATGGACAAAAACTGTTCACACCCTCTGTATGCAACCCCTGGCAGAAAATCTGCACTCCATTAGTGAATTTCTAGCCTGATTTTGAAAACTTAAGCTGGGCAGTTTTAAAGACTGAGAATAAGTTGAACCAAATATCAAAGAAAAGCTGTGGGGAAAAAAATAGGCAAGAGAGAGAAATTGGCCATCAGAGTAAATTCACCAACATATTCAGATGCCTAGACATCAGCAAAAAATTACAAGCTATACTAGGAAACAGAAAGATACTGTCCAGCCAAAAGAAGAAATCAAATATCCTGAAGAGATACAGGATTTTAAACAATCAGTGGTAACAACACAACTCTCCTAAATTACTTCAAAGAATTTATAGAAAATATGACTGAAGCAGCCTTTTTACTAGCACTCGCTGCCTCGCCATGCCTCGTGATGCTATGAATGTCAGTCCTCTTTTTAAAATTATCAAACCAGCCTTGGCTGGCCATAAAAACTCCAACAGTCTCATCACTCCGTTCCAGTTTGTTTTTCGAAGGAGCGGCATGCAACGCTTCTGCTTTTTCACATATCATGGCTCCTGATAAACTTCTCATTTATCCAGATTAATAACAGCTTTTCAACCTCCTCCAGTGTTTGGGAACATTGCTTGTTACTGCTTTAACTCCTTTTGCAGCACCAGGCTTTTTTTTCTCCCTTCTTTATTCTTAATGATGGTGGAGACCACTGTTCAAGGCATACCATATTCCCTACCAAGATCAGTAATGTGAATACCGCTCTCATATTCACCTATTATTTCTTTATTTTGCTCAATGATGGTGCAAAGCAATTTTCTTTTCTGCTCAGTGCTATCACTGCTCAATTTTTTAGGAACCATGATGAGGAAAAAAATTACAAAAATATATAAAATGACCACAGAAGCTGAGACAAGACTGCAATAGGATGTGCACAGGGCAAGAGCTACCTGTGACCAATGCGTGACTCTGTTACAGAGGGAAAGGGTAGCGAGCCATGAGGCAACTGACACTGACAACTTGTAGCTTGCACGTGGAGTACCAAACAAATGTTGAGTACCCGGACAATATTTACGAGTCAAAATGTGTCAAGTACCAAATTCAATGAGTTTCAAAGCAGTCTAGTACCAAGGTATGACTGTAGTTCAGTTAAAGAGGGCAAAAAAATCACAGGAGAGATTCAGATAAACAAAGATGAGAGACCACAAAGGGAGACGTGCAAAGGGAGTAAATGAAAAAAACTTAAAATGGGAGAAAAATAGATTAACAAAGGAGAATTTACATCCATTATGCAATTGGTTAAAACTCTAAGTGCTTCATGATCTAAGAAGAAAAAAAAATTAGTAATTATGATAAATTATTACACTCCTCACCTCCAATTTGTGGTGCTTTGCCTCTCCTTACACAAGTCTCCTTAACAAGAGAAGTAATTTTATTTCAATTTTCTTTTCTCAAGAACACAGGGCTCATGGGTACTGCATTACATGGTTTTAAAACATCAATTTAATATTATAATATAAATTTATATGAGAAGGAATTATTGTTCTCTCTATATAAAATAACAAATATTCATATTATTTGTATGGTGTGGCATAAGTTAAAATGTTTGAGAGATGCCATCCTGACAAACTTAAACAATTACATGTTTTTAGAAATCCACATTTTTAGTTCTCAGGCTTGGAGAATGTGATTTGATGTTAAAAGAATATAACATAGTTGGAAGAAAAAGCTTTTAGTCAGACTGAAATTTGTCCAAATCATACCCTACTCTTATTATTTGTGATCATGTGCAAATTATTCTAACCCTAGGTTTAATTTTCTCATCTTTAAAATGGACACTAAGTATAACTATCTCTTAGAGTTATTTTGTGAGTAAATTAGTTAATGAATATAAAACATTTTTCACAGAGGTTAGCATGAAGGAGCTATGTATAACTAAATGTCTATAATGATATTTTCCATTTCTATTATTATTTTAAATGCCATCTATCTGAAGCACAAATCTTTATCTATCTCTAGCTCTAATTTCCTCCTTAAGTTATAGGTTTCTATCCAAATGTTTTCCACATGCCCAATTGAGTACAAGGAAGAGCTCATATTAAGTATATATAAAAATCTCTATTCCCACTCTTGGCTAATCTTCTGCTTCTCTTATCTTGCCATCAGACTGAACAGTACCACTATTCCAAGTGTTGCTAACACCAAAAATATAAGAGTGATCCTTGCTTCTTCTCTTATTCTGATGATCCACATCTAATCCATCAGCAAATCCTCTTGGTTTTGGATTCCATATGTAGTCTGAATCAAACTAGCTCTTACCATTTCAACCGATAAAAACATAGACTTATGCCTGCATCGTTTTGACTTACATGATAACTTCATAACTGGTATCATTCTTTCCAGCTTTTTACAACCACATTCTGTTTTCCATACAGAAGCCAGAACATTCTAAAATGTTCACCTGATATGTCACTTCCCTGATTAAATCTTTCCAGTGTTTTCCTATGGCTATTACATTGAATTTCCAAATGCTCATCCTGACTAACAGAACCAATCATTATCATGTATCTGTTGCCTTCCTCTGCTGCATCATCTGCTAGCACTGTTCTCCTTGGTCACCCTGTGCAAATCACAATAGTCTTCCTCCACTCCCTTTGTTTCTCTTGTAGCTTATTTTTTCTTTTCCCGAGTAATGATAGCTAACATTTATTGGGTGTTAAGTATGATTCAGACACTGCTATAGACATTTAACCTGAGTTCATTTAATCCTCTAAGATGGATCCAATCAATAATTTAATTATTTAATCCAATAAGATGGGTGATATTATTAGCACAATTTTATGTAAAATGAAATTGTGACAGAGAGAGGGGACTTAATAATTTTCCCAAAGTCACAAAGTTAGTTAATGACAGAATCTAATTTCAAAACCTAGGCATTTCTTCCCAGAGCCTGCTTTCTTCATTCTACCCTATGCTCATTATTCCACTTGTTTTTAAAGATTTATTATTTTTTTATTTCTCTCCCACCCCTTTGTTGTTTGCACTCCCTGGCTTCTCTCTGTGTCCATTCGTGTCGGCTATCTGTGTCTGCTCCTCTTCTTTTTAGGAGGCACTGGGAACTGATCCCAGGACCTCCCGTGTGGAAGAGAGGCACTCAATCACTTGAGTGACCCCTGCTTGCTGCTTTGTTGTGTTTTTCACCGTGTTTCCTCTTTGTGTCTCCTCGTTTCATCATCTTGTTGTGCCAGTCATCGTGCCAGCCCATCAGGTCAGCTCTCTATCTTACTCTTCCTCTCTAGAAGGTACCAGGAACCAAACCCGGGACCTCCCATGTGGTAGGCAGACACCCAAATGCTTGAGCCATATCTGCTTCACCATTATTCAACTTTGTATTTACTTTTCTGTCCCTTGCAGTACTTCTACACTGCAATCTTGTAATTATTCTTAAATAACATTTAGCAAAGGTGCTTAACTTTTGTTCTTGTTCTTCAATATTGCCTTCTAAACTGGCCCTTTAAATTTTCTTATAAATTTGAGAATCAGCCTGTCAAATTTGATCAGAACTGCAGAGAATCTATAGACCATTTAGGAGAAAATTGATATTTTTACTATATTGAGCTTTACAAACAAGAACATGCTTTATTCCTGTTCTATTTGTCTGGCTCTTTTAACATTTCTCTCAGAAATATTTTATAGCCTTCAGCATAGAAACCTTCCATATCTTTTGTGAGATTTCTTTCTCAACCTTTAGTAACTTTGATGGTACAGGTTTTGAACTTTCAATTTCCAAGTATTTAATTTTGGTATATAGAAACACAATTTATTTTTGTATATTGATCATGTATTCAACAACCTTGCTAAATTCACTAATTCAAATAGAATTGATACATTTTAGATTTGCATTTATTTATTTATTTATTACTGGTAGTAAAAATGAAGTTTCTGGATCAAAGGCAGATGATAATTTATTTAAGAAATAGCTTACTGCCAGTTTTTCAAGCTTAATTTTCTCCCTTTGGGTTACCTATTGAGAACCAGATGGACCCAGCACATGCAAAGTGGGAGGGAGGTAGTCTACTCTACAGGAGAGAACACCAGAAGTATGAATCTTATTAGAGTTTTTATATGGCAATTTAAAAAGTTACACCTTTTCTCTTCCAGGGAAGAGAGAGAAGGAAAGAAAGAGAAGAGACAGAGATAAACTGAGAGAAAAAGAGAGAGAGAGAGAGAGAGAGAGAGAGAGAGAGAGAGAGAAAGAGAGAGAGAGAAACCTTATCTTTCCAAGATAAACAAAGTAGTTTTCTCAGGAGATAAGTGGGGAATATCCCTTATTCCATCGCCCTTTGGAATTTAAATGAATAGCTCCAGGGGACTTAAACCTCTTATGCTCTCTGGGTTCATTCACTATCTCTAACTTCCAAGACTTCTTTGCCAGTCAATCATCTTTTATACCTGGTTGCCAGTAATTCTTACTCTGAAACCCTAAATGCAGAAACATGGAAATATTCACATCTTATCTTAACCAATATATCTGTATATTTCCTTTTGGATTTTCTTTGTATACAATCGTTTCACCTGCAAATAATAAGAGTTTATTTTTTCTGTTTCAAAAATTATAGTTTAAACAAAATTTTCTCCTCTTTTTGCACTGCCTTGGACCTCCATTAGAGTATTTAATTGATGGGGCATTCTTTTCTCACTTATGATCTCAGGAGAAAGAGTTCAACATTTCATCATTAAGTGTGGTGTTTGCTATAAGGTTTTCCTAGATATTTCTCATATGATTCAGTATGTTGCTTTCTCATTTGTTAAGAATTTGTATATCACAAATGAGTTAAATTTTGTTAAATATTTTTCTTCATGTTTTAAAAACCATACTATTATCTCATTATTTTCTTCTAATGTGATGACTCATTGTTACTTAATATTTGGATATTAAAGTACCCTTGTATTCCTGGAATAAACTCCACTTAGTCACAATATTTTATCTTTTTATAAATCACTGAATTCAATTTGCTAATATTTCTTTCAGGATATCTGTATGAAAATTCATGAGTTAATCTGTACTATTCTTTTCCTTTAATGTCCTTGTCAGTTTTTTTTATCAAGGTTATGATGGTTTCAGAAAACTATTTGTGAAATGTTCCCTGTACTACTAGTCTCTGGAAGAATTTCTGTAAGTCTGATGTTAGTCTTCCTTAAATATTCAGATGAATTCATCAGTGAAGACACATAGTTCTGGGGTGATTCTTTCTCTTATTTACTTCTCTCTACTTCTTTGGGGTTAATGCTATTAAGATTCTTGAGAAGCACCAACTAGGGATGCATTTGGAAAAAGACGTTGACCAATAAGGGGAGATATTAAATACAAATGAGTTTTCATGGCTAAGAGATTTCAAAGTGAGTCAGGAGGTCATTCCAGAGGTCACATTTATGCACGTCTCAGGAGGATCTCATGGACTGCCGCAATAAACAGTGTCTCAAGCAGGTGGACTCCTAAAGTCTCTATAGTTACCTAAACACTGTAGGAAGGGCAGACAATCTCAGTAATTCATCACCCTATTATTGAGACTTACCTTGGTATGTATGATAATCTGTCACATCAATGTATAGAAGTTAGACTCATTATGATTTTCTTACACATAGCTCTTTTGCCCCTTTTATTTGAATCTATAATTAGCACTACACCCATTAAATATGTGTCCTAGAAACTTAAAACTTCCAAGTGTTCATATGCCAGTTGAGCCCTGAATCTCAGCAGAGTTGCAGCCAACACGTGCTCTCCAGTTCATTGGACTTGCCCAGGACAACTAACAAAAGGATGAGGATGAACAACACCCATTCCCCAAAAAACAGAGAGTACCTACAATTGCAAGTAAGACAGTTCCATCCATATGCCCCAGGGGATCTAAGCCTCTTCTCAGTTGAAGCAGAGTGGGCATCACCATCACAAAATCCTCAAGATTGAGACATGAACAAACATAAAGGGCAATCCAGCTATGGGCTAAAGTAGACATATTATTATTATTCTAGTAATGGAAGAACTTGTAACAATAATATAAAGGTGGTGGTTACCAGAGATTCTGAGGGGAGGGAGAGGGAAGAATAGGTGTAACATGGGGCTTATTGGGGACTTTGGAATTGTTTTGCCTGAAATTATAATGATGGATACAGACCACCATATATTTTGTTGAAACCTATAAAATTGTGTGGTGTCAAGTGTAAACCATAATGTAAACTATAGACCATAGTTAGTAGCAATGCTTCATTATGTGTTCATTAATTGTAACAAAAATACCACACAAATGAAATATATTGTTAATGGGGAAAATTGTGGGAAGTGGAGGTGGTAGGGTATATGGGAATCCTCTATAGTTTTGATGTAGCATTTATATAACCTAAAGTTTCTTTAAAAAAATAAAAAGTAAAAATAATTTAAAAAGAAGATTCTTGAGATACAGATTAGATCATTGATTTTCAGCCCTTAAATATATTTACTTATGGCTATGCATTTCCCTGAAGTTTATCTGCATTTGGAGGGTGACAGCACCAAACATCTCCCACAAACTTGGCTTGGCAGCTTTGGTCCGAATCCCAGGTTCAGGCATCTGCCAAGACCTAGTTCTGCCATGGGAATTCCCAGTGGGATAGTTCTGATTTCTCAGGATGCTGAGACCAGAGCAGCAGCTCCAAACATCCCCCAAAAGCCTACATGATCCCTGAGTGGTCAGTGTCCCTTAATTTCTTAGAAGGACAAGTATTTTGGGAACTTCAGTTTGGAGGATAAATATTTAGTCAGACTCAAACTCTGGACACTGGATCAATGACAAACTTCCTCAGTCTTCCTAGAATAATGGGCAAGGTCTCTAGCATTCCAGCAGACTCCGCATAAAAGTGTCTTCTCAGAAATTAGTAAACCTGCCTACTGATGGTCTACATGGCCAGGGTATGGCCAAGAGAGTCTTCTTCATTGAACCTTGAATTCTAGTTAAACATGTGTAGGAGAAAAGGACAGGACAGGCAGATTTGAGTGCCAGAGACCACGTAGTCATGTCTCCTTAAAGAGATGAGGAAATGCACTACCAAAACCTGTCCATTTTTAATAAGCTCAGAGAAATTTTCAGAGGCAGAACCTAGAAATCAAGTCAGTCTACCTCAGATATCCATAAAAAGCTCCAGAAAGATTCCCTGGGTCATAAAACTTCCATTAACTTCTTTTTAGAAACAGCTCTCTCAGTTTTCAGCAATAGAGACCATGGTGCCAAGATGGAGAAGGTAAAGAGAGGCAGGCATAGGGCCCAGACACAGGCTTATCTTTTAACATAGGAGCCAATTACTCTGTCTTAGCCTGCACTCCTAACCTTTCTAAACCCGGTTGTGCCTAATAAGGGGAGTAAATGGGGATCAAGATCTAGGTCATTTACTAAACCTCTCTCCTGTAAAATAAGTAACCTCTTCCTATGCCATCAATTAAGATTAAAAAGTTCCTAGAAAATGGCTTCGGTCAGGTCTTTCTCTATGTTAAGGTTAAAAATTCTCTCTTCTGTTCTAATATGTGCTTAACTTTGTGTTTAACTTTTAAATATGTGTTTAACTTAGTCTGCTCGTGCCTAGGAAATCAGATTTGGGGTTCACTTGTTACAAATTGGATAATGGTGAAAACTAACCTAAAAATGAGTCTTTAAATGTCAATTCAATTTGATGTATAAGAGGAATCATATGAAATTAGTTCAACTGCTGAAAAAGTAGGAAAACTTAGCACCACTGTTACTAATAAAATCATTTTCATTGCTTAGTTAGTAAATAAAAGTGCCCAATTTGCTTTAAAGTAAAAATTTACTGGAAACTGTAAATAAGAGTTAAGATCATTATATAGATGCCATTGTATTATAAAAAAGCAGAAGGATAATATCAGAAATTGCTATAACTGGGTAGATTTAGCCTAGAAGCTACTATATTAAAAGTAATTCTAAAGTGATTTTACCTTTGTTTATGGTTATTTCAGGGCTGACCTCACCTTTGATGGTAATTACTCTATTCTTCAGTTTGTAGCCTGGCAACTTCTGCCCCCTATGGCTCAGGGAAAAGCAAACTTGAGACACCCCTGTCTCTTGTCCTTCTACTGGTGCCAGTAACCCTGCTTTCTCTCATGACTCCAAATGTGCATTAAATTGCTGCCTGGTGGAATTCTCAAACCTTGGGGTTGAAAATCCACTCTTCCAGTTGAGTGGCTGCTGAAGTCCTGTTATCTCTGAAGACTGAGGAGTGGGGGAGGCCTCCCACCTTGAGTGTTGAAGTTAGAGAAACCAGTTTCCCTGAAGCTTCAAAGACCTCAGTGAGTATATACTGGAATTAGTGTTCATCCAAGGTCTGTCAAAATAAAAATAAGAAATAAGTCAAGTTCTGAAGTAAAGGAAATTTGTATTTTAAAGCATTGGGGACGTTGTGGCTCTAAGCCAATAATTAAAGAACAAAAAAGTTGTACAAAACTGCATGGTCACAGTTCTGATTAATTAGAAATAGCCTTCAAAGAGAACTTTAAATGTTCTCTTATAGGAAAACTTATTTTGTAAGAGAATGAAATTTATAAGTAATATTAGTGAATTGTATGTTTCTGTGTCTCTCTATTTACGTCTGCCTATTTCTTCAGTATATATCTACATACATCAGGATGGTAATATCAAATTAATAAATGAAAATTCTTAAAAGACCTCTATTCAAATTGTAAAACTAAATATGCACTCATATAGGTGAATAAATATCCCTGGAGCCCAAATTAGGCTAAGCAGGATGGAAAGTCATATGGAAATCTGAATATAGAAACTATAAGGAAAGGTAAAGTTTTTCTTAAACTCTTTGACCCACCCAGCCCCCAGGGCCTTCTTTTAACAAGAGCTATGGGGTAAGGGTGAGGTGTGATGGATTACAACTCTGTCTTCTAGGCTGGAGACTTAAGAATCATAGTTTGTCCTGTAATTCCCTAATTAAAACCTTTTAACAGACTTAAAATAAGGGTGGTTAATAATCCTATTACTAAATTTCAATAAGTAAAGAAAAAGTCCTTGAAAGCTATGGAAAGATCTTTTAAAACAAATTAAACTATTATAATTATTCCAAAACCTAGCAGTCAGTATGCTTTAAAACTATTTATAGTTTCAATTTTACTTAGCTTGGATGTAATCTCACTAGGTTTATTGAATACTAATAAAATAAATCAACATTATATGTATTAAATCTTTACGATGATGAGAGTTGTAAGTTCATGTCTAATAAAATTAAGTTAAAAGAAGAAATGTAGATCTACCCTCTCTAAATGGATAAATTCAATTTCATTGGTTGGTAATTGTAATTTAATAAGCTTATTTTAAGGTAAAGTAGCCAGTCTATGTGGTTATGGTTAATTATAACAAATTTGTAAAAGCATCTTCTAAGCTGAAGCATTTAAATGGCTAATTCCAGGAAGTCATTATTGATTAGAAACATGAATTGATAGTAATACCAAAAAGTAGCTTCAAACCAGGGAATACTGTCAGAGGCCACTTCAATCTGCATATTAAAATGGTGGTGGTAAAGAAAGATAACCTTGATTCCATTGGAAATCTTTGGATTTCAAAATATATTGGAGAAAGTAGTTTTTTCCTGTACTGCTAAAGTAATACCTGTTAAATAACATAATCATGGTAAAGGTATAGAAGTAAAAAGCAAAGTAATAAAATAATTTAATATATTATACATTGCATTGGAAGTGTTTAGAAAGTGTATAAAGATTAAAAGAGATCGATTTCAGTATTGCCAAACTCTCTTGTGCGTTCAAGCCAGACCCAAATACCCTGCATGATGCCTCTCCATTTCATTTTGGCTAGGTTGGTCATTGACCCCTAAAACAATGAAAGTTTTTGTTATTACATCTCTGTTTATGCTCCTGAAGTGGATGGAGAGTACATTGCAGTTTCCAACTCCAGCAACCTTGCGAAGGCTCTATATGACCAGATATACAATGGACATTGCTTCCAGACTGTCTGTGTTTCATAGTGCTGAAGAGTGATATGTACCAGGCCAGTGAAACACAGGAGCCCTTCCTAGTCATTCTCTTGAATCAACAGTGCTGCACCATGCTGGCTATGTGAAGGGCACACCAAGTGGAGCAACAATTACCAGAGTAATATGAGTAGAACTTAAGCAAACACAATTGGCAGTAGGGTCTGTTCCCATAGAGAGATAACATGTATGATATTGTAAACTTGGAGCTTAGATCTATTAACTGCAGCTCAAAGAGGAACTTGTACATTAACTAGTATTACGTATTGTACCTGTATAACTGACGAATATAATATGTCTTCCATTCTAGGTCATATACAGAAGGATATTAAATATGTTAAAAGTCTTTGTAAACTTAATTCATTTTACAAGTAATTAATAAAAATGCCTATAAGATAAAGGGATAGCTGTCTTAAGTACTGTCCTTATTTTGCTTGTCATATGCTTGTCTTGTTGTTGCCTGTACTATCTTTGTGAGTTTATGTCCAGGGAAGTGCTTGTCTTCATACTTCTCCTGTCCTAAGCATAACCACCACCATGGAAAAATTGGGGTTGGCAATTTATACCAAGCCCAGGTTTACTACTCGAAAAAAAAAAAAAAAGAATGCTGTTTCCCATAAACTTTGGGATGACGCAGCCACTGAAGGCAACTGGCCTTTCTCACTTTCTTGGTCCAGTATGTCATGGTTAGCCCCTTTTTGGACCAGCCTATCACCATCTTCTTTATCCTTTTAGAAAACCATGTATCTTCAAAATTCTAATTAAGTTTATTTCTTCCAGAATCAACGCCTCATTAGCATGTGGGGATTTTATCCAGCTCCACCCGTGGAGCCAGACTCATCTTACCCCAATTGCAATACAGTAGCAAGAGGGTTTTACACCTTGCCAGGAAGGGCCTACTGCCCCTAACCAGCAGGAAGCAGTTACCGAAGAATGACCATCATCCTTCAGTGTCCCCTCAAGAATAAAGGTGTAAACCCTCTGAGGGAGGAGTTTAGGCAGGCTAGTTCAGGGAATGGGAAGACGAGTTTAAAACCTGGCAGAAAAACATGGCCACAAAACATGTAGCCATGGAACTCCACCTGGAAACCCTGAGGGAAAGACCCCACCAGAAGGCTGCTAGAAGAACTCCATGAGAACCCAGCCATGAGAACTCCATTTGTCAAGGGAAAGCCCTAGATATTCATAAAGCCCCAGATATTCATAAAGTGCCTCATCATTGGGCTCCCGAGAGAACTGATGCATGGCATAATCAATCAGAACAGCAAATAGCTGAGACCCCTTCCCTGAACATTAGCAAGGGGAGGAATAATTATCAGTTTAAAAAATAACCACAAAAGTCAAATCTCTCTCCCTCTGTCTGGATGTGCCCAAACCTACATCTGGGGATTTGTGGTCTTTTATTTTCTCCTGTTTCTGTTCCCTTCTCCCATTTTCTGAATAAACTACTGGCCTAACTAAACTGGCATGTTCTTAAATTCTTTTATGTAACATAGCCAAGAACCTAGAGGAATCTGGCTTCACCTGCACACTGCATTTGTCTTAGGCAATCCTTCTTGATGGGAAGGCTGAAGCTCAAAAAAAAATCTGTTCTATCATCAGCTGGTTACAAAACTGAGAAACACACATACCAGGGACTAAATCTCAGACTTAACATTTTAAAATATTAAAATATACAGTATGCAACAAAAGAGTATACAAGATAAAGAAACAGAAAATGATGGCCCATCCAAAAAAAAAAAGACATAAAAATACAGAAACACCAATGAAGAATAAAAGAATGTATGCAAACTAAATGAAGCCTTTAAAAAGTGACTTCAAAAATGCTTAAGAAGATGAAGGAAAGTACAGAGAAAGGAATAATGGATAATAGGGAAAAAATGAATGAACAATATGAAAACCTAAGTAAAGAGATAAAAAATTTATGAGGGAACCAAAAGAACTCCTGGAGATGAAGAACACAATAATTGAATTTAAAAATGCCTATGTGGGTTTCAAGAGCAGATTGGAGCTGACAGAAGAAACAATCAGAGAATTTAAGGACAAAACACTTGAAATGAGTCAGGCTGATACAATAAAAAGCAAAAATAACCTAAAACCACAATGAGAAACCATCAAACACACTAATATATGTGTTATGGGAATTCCAGAAAGGAGGAAAAAGAAAGGGGCAGCAGGAATAGTAAAAGAAATACTGACGAAGAACTCCCCAAATTTAACAAAACTCATGGATATGCATACCTAAGAAACTCAGAAAACATGAAACAACATAAAAATGAAGAAAAGTACACCCTGTTATATATTGATCACACTATCAAATGCAAAAGACAAGGAGAGAGTGCTGCAAGAAAAAAGCAACATTTATGTACAAGGGAGTCCCAATAGGATTGAATGCTTGTTTCTCTTCAGAAATCATGGAAGCAAGAAGGTATTGCA
Organism: Cabassous unicinctus; assembly: GCA_029593785.1. Classification (NCBI taxonomy): domain Eukaryota; kingdom Metazoa; phylum Chordata; class Mammalia; order Cingulata; family Chlamyphoridae; genus Cabassous; species Cabassous unicinctus. The sequence continues at coordinate 59,980 of JAQZBX010000465.1, read as the reverse complement.
TTGTAATACTTCAAATGCTGAAGGAAAACAACTGACAGCCAAGAATTTTATACCTGGCAGACTTTATTTCAAAGATGAGGGAGAGTAAGTCTTTATTAGATAAGCAAAAGCTGAAAAAGTTCATCACACCTAAAACTGCCCTATACGCAATGCTAAAGGGAATTCTTTAGACTGAAAGAAAAGGACACTAGATAGTAGTTCAAAGTAAACTAGGGAAAAAAGACCTTTCATAAAGGTCACCATTTGGGTAATGATAAATGATAGTTGTATTGTATTGTATTGTATTGTATTGTATTGTATTGTATTGTATTGTATTGTGTTGTATTGTATTGTACTGTTTAGTACGTAACGCCACTTCTTTCATTCTACAGGTGCTAAAATACAAATGAATAAAAAATAATGATAAATTTAGGTTTTTCAATGTAGAATGTACAGAGATAAAAGTGGTAATAAATACAGAAAAAATGGTAGGGAGACAGAGGCTTATAGGAAATGTATATGTGCATGCTATTGAAGTTAAGTTGATATCAAACCAAATATAATTGTTATATATTTAGGATGTTATGTTTTAACTCTATGGTAACCACAAGATAAAAAGATGAAAATATATACAGAAAGAAATGAAAAAGGACTCTATATGGTACAACACAAGAAAGCCAACAAATATAAAAGTAGTGTTTAATAGAAGTGAGGGGAAAAAAAGATATAAGACAAAGGCTAAAAAGCAAAATGGCAGAAGAAAGACCAGTATTACCAGTAGTGATTTTAAATATAAGTGGATTAAACTCTCCAGTCAAAAGGCAAAGATTGGCAGAAAGGATAAAAAGCATGATCCAAATTTATGCTGCCTACAAGAGATTCACTTTAAGTCAAAGATAAAAGTAGGTTGAAGGTGAAAGGCTGCAAAAAAATTCTTTCGTTGTTGGTGGCAATATAAAATGGTGCAGCTTTTGTGGAAACAGTTTGGCAGTTCCTCAGAAAGCTAAGTATATAACTCCCACATGACATGGCAATCCAACTACTTGGTATATCGGTAGAAACCCAAAAGAATTGAAAGGAATGACTCTAAAAGATATTTACGCACCAATATTCATAGCAGCATTATTTACAATTGCCAAAAGATGGAAGCAACCCATGTCCATCAACCAGTCAACGTTAATAAGTGGCAAATAGAATATTATTTAGCCATAAAAAGCGATTAAGTCCTGACTCATGTGATAACATGGATGAACATTGAAGATATCATGTTGAGTGAAGTAAGTCAGGCATAAAAAGACAAAAATTATATGATCTCATTGATTAGAAACAATATGAATATGCATATTCATAGAATCAAACTCCAGAGTATAGGTTACCACGGGATGCAGTGGGGATAGGGTATGGGAAGTTAAGGCTTAAAATGTAGAGGGTTCCTGTTTGGAATGGTGGAAATGTTTTGCCAATGAATGATGGTGATGGGAGCACAACATTGTGAATACATTAAACAGCACTAAAATATATATCTGAATATAATTAAAAGAGGAAATGTTAGATTGTATATATGGTAACTGAATAAAAATTGTAAAAAAAAAAATCTATGGAACTACACTACACAAAAAGTGAACCCTAAGTTACACCACAGACATAAATTAATAGGACAAATAAAAAATGTGCTATCATCAATTGTAATAAATATTCCATGCCAATGCAAGATGTTGTAGGTGGGGTGGTATATGGGAATCTACAACTTCTCTAACAAAGAAATTTTAAAAAATGAAAATAATTAGAAAGTAAAAAGTTTGAAAAAAGAGAGAAGTGCAAATTAATAAGAAAAAAAATTAGAAAAATACCATGGCTTAAAAATAATACTAATTACAGTCATTAAAAAAGTACCTGTTTTAGTTTGCTAGACTGTTGAAAGCAGATCCCCCCAAAATGAGTTGACTTTCATGAAGGGAATTTATTAGCTTACAAGCTTACAGTTTTGAGGCTGTGAGAATGTCCAAATCAAGGAATCATCTTGTGATGCTTTCTTCCTGATGACCAGCTGCTAGTGATCCTTGAGTCCTTTGCCACATGGCAAGGCACATGGAAGCATTCTTGTCTGTCTCTCTCTTTGCTTCTGGATTTAGTTGCTTTCAGCTTCTTCTTCAGTGGCATTTTATTTTTGTCTGAATATCATTCTCTTATAAAGGAATTCTGTAAAAGGATTAAGGCACACCCTAAATGAGGTAGCTTTATCACAAAATCCACACTCACAGAAATGGATTAGCTTTAATAATATGCTTTTTTGGGTACATAGCTTCACCACAATGCCTAAGCATCAAATAGCATAATAATAATTATGTATGTCATTTGATAGATTTCAGATTATTATTATAAATTTGATAAGAATGGCAAATTATGTGCTCACTTGTTACTAGTTGTTTCTCATAAACTTTGGTCATCCATTCACAAATAAAATGGGATTATTATTTGTCTAAAAACATCAATAAATACAAAATAATTTTGTTCTCTTGAATAATTTTGAAATAAATTTTGAAATTAAAAGTAACGTAAAATGCGAGTTATATGTAAGAAATACGTATGTTAAAATTTGATGCTTTAATTTGCCTTAAAGTAAGTTCCCAGACATGAACTTGTCTCATTAGAAGAACTTCTACAGATAGTTTAGACAACAGTACAAGTATCAGTGAAAATCAATATTACTGAATGTGATGGTTAAGTTCATGTGTCCACTTGGCCAGGTAATGGTATCCAGTTGTTTGGTCAAGAAAGCAGTGACTAATTGTTGCAATGAGTACATTTTATGGACTTAAAGCATGAGTAATTTGATTGTGTCTATGGCTGATTATGTCTATCAACAAGTGAGGAGATTGCCTTCAGCAATGAGTTGCTTCAATTAGCTGGAGGCTGTAAAAGAAGAAGTGATGATTTCAGTAGTCAGAAGAAAATATTTCCATCTCTACTTCAACCAGGCAGCTTCTCCTGGAGAATTCATCGAAGGTCCCAGCTTGCACTCTGCCCTATCGAATTTGGACTCATGTACCCTGAACAGTTGCTGAGACAATTGTATAGAATCTCATAATATTTAGATATATCTCCTGTCAGTTCTGTTTCCCTAGAGAATCCTTACTAATTCACTGAGGCACTAATGTTATTGCAAATTAAAAATAATATCTTGAATTTGCACAGTACTTTTCAGTTTAAGAAACACTTTCATTCACATTGTTGAATTTTGCTTAGCTTCACAGCAACCCTATGAGTTTGGTAAGACTAGTAAAATTGAGGAGCTGGTGATTGCAGTGTTTCCCTGTGGTTTCTTAACTAAAAAATGCTTGAGGTTGAATGCAACTCATATATTCTAAATCAGTGGGTGCTTCGTTTTACTATTTCTCTTGAGTGCAACCCTGATATTTAAGTTCACATTCATTCATTTCACAAACACTTATTAAATGCCTACTATGTGTATAAATATATATTGTCTGTCAGAGATCATTATTTGCTTTATGTAATTTTATGTAAGCTTATTTTATGTAAGCTTAGGTTATATGTATGTTCTGTACATAACAGATAAACAGTATGACCTTTCAAAATCAAAGAACATTGACACTTTAAAGTTCTTTGAATTAAAAATATACATGAAAATGTTGTTCTAATACATAAAATCTAAGGAGCTTATTACATTCATTCCTTATAAAGAGTGAAGAACTATCTGCTTAAATATTTAAATACTCAAAATGTGAGAAAAAAAATTGAATGAAACTAGATAACAAGGATTTCAGAATATCCCTGTGATTTCTGAAACCAAGTCTACAAGAGATAGAATATTCTTATACAAATGATAAACCAACAGAGAAATCAAGTTTGATTTTTTTCCTGTGAGCTATATAATTTAAAACAGCATGGGATTTTTTATAGAACTTTTTAATCTAAGACTACCCAAAAAGAATGAGATAACAATTCGTGTCAGCCCATTGATGCTGGTAACTTTGCTCCAGTAAGCTTTAAAAAATTTTGTAAAGAATGACAGGTTTCTTGCTTAGCAGCAGGATTTTATAAACCTTTATCATTTCCTATTTAGACTTTGGAAAATATTGTTTCCATTTACTGTGGAGCCAGGCAATTTTAGGAAATTAGATAGCTTAAAATCTAAGCTATGACAATAAATCACATGTTCTAGTCCTTAAAAATATTTAGTAACAATATAAATATTAAATGCCTTTGTGAAACAAGGCTCTAAAACTGTCACCATTATCTTTTAAATCCTGGTGTACCATTAACCAGAAATTCATTTTATTATGAATAGTTCCATCAAAAATATTTTTCTGAAATTTTTTTCTGAAAGTTCAGATTCATTGAAATATAAATCTGAAGAATACACTTGAATGATGTTTAATTCATGAGTTCACTTGTATTACCTGTATTACTGTGTTTCTTTCATTTTCATTTTGTAAAAAAATATATTTTTATAATTTTAAGGTATATTTTAAAGCATTATATGTAGACATGTCACATAAAGCCAAATCACTATTTTTTAAATATTTAAACTATTTCCACATATCTTAAATTAAATTAGGAACACATATACCTCTATCTTCCACATCTAGTATTTTCTATGTAAATCACAAAGAACAGTGGTTTTTTGTTTGTTTGTTTGTTTGCTTGACCCATATTGACTGATTTTTTCAATGTACAGGACCTATTAACAGGTGCAAGAAAGTGTGACCCCTAAATAGGAAAAATAATGCAGGCAATACTTCTGTCTGATAGTGGCTACAGATATTGTACTTAGCAGACAAAGTCTTCAAAGCAGCTATTCTGAATATGTTTACAGAACTAAAGAAAACTATGTTTAAATCATTGAATGAAAATATGGCTATAATCATTCAACAAATAGTGAATGTCACTAAAGAGGAAATTATAAAGTGAACCAAATGGAAATTTTGGAATTGAAAAATACCATAAATGAAATAAAAATTCTCTAGAGGGGTTCTATACCAAATTTGAGATGGCAAAAGAAAGAATCAATGAATTTGAAGATAGATCAATAGAAATTATCTGAAAAACAGAGATCAATGATCAGAACCACAGAGATCAGTGGTAACATAGCAAGCATACCAAATATTTGTATATTTGTACATTTGTCAGAAGGAGACAAGAGAGAATAAAAAAAAGTATTTGAGTAAAACATAATAGAAAAGTTCCTAAATATTAATATACAGATCAAGAAACACTAGGAAACACAAGTAGGAAAATCGCAAGGTAATCTATACCTAAACACATAATAGTCTAATGGTTGAAAGTCAAAGACAGAGAAAATCTTGAAAGCAGCAAGAGAAAAATGACTCATCACATACAGCATAATACACACACACACATATTTATATACATTTATATATATATATGCATTTCATTATTTATTTAGATGTTCAAGCTTTCACACTGACAAAGTATTTCTCCTGCAGAACTGTAACCACACATTCCCAGACAATATAAATATATGGTTGAACTAACATTAATACACATCGCCATTTTATCAATTACATAATAAAGCAAATTTTCAAGTATCCAAATATTAAGTTACACAACCCAAAAGGCATATAAAATATTAGATGTCTGCTGAATTCATTAGCAGAAACTTACTTCTTTTTTTGTAAGTGGTTGAGAAAAGAAGGGAAAAAAATTACTCTTCAAACAAAATAGCTGATAAACAACTTCAAATAGATATGGAAAAAAATTACAAGGTTTTCATAAATTTTATAATTAAGAATTACTGTAGCAACAAAGAATCTCCACCTTTTAAAAACTATTTGCTAAGAGCATATTCTACACAAGATGAAAGCAACATTTTACTAAAAATATTTAATAGGTCCCTCTCATTCATCAGGCTCTTCCAGTTAAGTTGTACCCCAAAGTGCAAACATTAAATTAACTGTAAGGCTTATTTTTGTCTGGAGACATTAAAGATATGTGTGCTTCTGTACAATGCAGATTTTCAAAATGAAGGTTTTCTCTAATGTCACAAAATGAGATTTATAGATAGACATTAAATAATTATTGTAAGACTCAGTATAAGTCCCAAAAAAATCCAATGGTTGCACAATCTTGACGTATACTGGTGCAAATGTGGGAGATGTAACACAAAGTGAACAAGTAAATAACTATATAGGTCCTACTTTCAATGTTTGAAATGACTGAAGGAATAAACCATATAAGCTCTAGAGTGTTCATAGCTCCTAGGATTTTAAATTCTGCATGATACTAAATATACACAAGTATTGTGCGGGGTATTTTGGCAACCAATCTCTCAAAATTTCTTATAGATTGATAAGATCCTGGCATGCGAATAGATGTAAAGAAGACATAATACTGCATGATTTCAGGAAAATTCAATTGTTAGCAAATGATAAGCCCATTTTAAATGCTGACCAGCAAGAATCCAAATAGGCTCATTGTAACCCACAGAGGATGCAATTCTGTCAATCTTGTAGCATGGTGAAATTGCTTTTCAACACTCCTATGGAAGCTTCATTAGACCAACATGTTGGCTATATGTTTGACAAATTAGGTCCTCTCTCAAGTTCCACTTCCAAGGCAATAGCATCAGGCACCCCAATTTTGTTTAATGCAACTGTTTTTTCTGTGCCCATTGGAGTCTTTGAAGTGCAGCCTCATTTTGAGATGATACTTTTCCAAATACAAAAGTTGCTTGCTTTTAAAAACTTCACACCGCTTTTGTCTTATGAACTGTACTGCATCTTCATATTTCATTCCACCTTCAATCAATTCCAGGGCAACAAGCACTGGAGCTCTCCCAAGACCTGCAACGCAATGAACAGCACTGCTTCAACCAGGTTCTTTGTGAAACACACAACATGATCTTTATGCAGACAAGTGAACTGTAGAAGCTCCTTACTACTTCTCCAAGAAGCCCCCATGAGAGTGGTTAACCTAGACTCAGAAGTGTTGAATTGAATTTCACGATATGTAAATTATAGTTCAATAAAGCTGTAAAGCTTGGGGATGGATACTCAAAACAGTCTATTTTGTAATTCATTTTAGAGACAATTCGATATGTTTTGTGCATCAAAAACTTGTTTTTTGAGGTTTTGAGGTTTTCCTAAGCAGGGACAGAAAAGGAAAGATGGAGATTCTAATGAGCTAGACCTTGTAATTCCCTGAGAAGAGGCTCTTTTTCCCACTCATTTCCAGGCTGACTGGCAGAATGTGGATAGGTGCTGGAAAGGAAGAGAGTTGGAGAAGTGAACTAAAGAAACGTGTGCTTTGTTCTTCCCTCAGAAGGAGAAAAAAACAAGCAAGCAAGTTCCCCATTTTCCCTTGGAACCATCTGCTGATAAAGCAGGCCTGTAGAAATGGATATGGGGTATGGGTAGGAAGAGAGGCCTGATGCAGATTTTAAAACTCCCTACCAACTCCAGGTCTATGTGGGCTCCACACAAGTGATTTCCAGTAAGACCATGGAGTCCAGGAAAAGAAGCTGCTGCATAAAGAACTCAGCAGAAATGAAGAGTAGCAGTGAATGCCATCAAATATGCCAGCAGGAACAGTGGATTAGAAAGAACTCCGTGTTTCTTCTCAGTGCCTTGGCCATATGTAATCCTCCCCAGAATTTAGCAGCAGCTTTATAAGCTAGGGAAAATGCCAAATTAACTTAATTGATAAACATTTATTTTAAATTGAGTAAGGTTAATTTTCAACAATCATTGAAATGAGTGCACAGGTGAAAAATAAGTTTGGAAATATGAAAATAAGAAAAGTTAAAGGTTTTACAGACCTGACTTTAAGGCCAGAGATCGAAATGCTTTATACATTAAAACATGTAAGAAACTCTTGCAAACACATAAATAAGTATAGCATCACTATACAGTGAGTAGAAAATATTTTTTATGACTCTGCCACCACAGATAACATGCAAAACTACTAAATATAATCACTAATGCCATCCTCATCATCATCAAGAAATAGATATTAAAATCTCATTCCCCATTTCATAGAAATGTGTAAAATTAAACTGGTCTTATATTCAGGGAGCACATTGTTGAAAGGGTATTGAACTTTGAAGTTAGAAGAACTAGGTTCTAATTCATGTTGCATTACTAACAGCTACATAATCTGGCAAAAATAATTTAAAATCTCTGGGCCGATGTGTTCCCATTTTTATAAATGAGACATGAAGCAAGATGATCTATAAGCCTCTTTCAATAATGGAATTTTATGACCATCATTTAGGTTATATGCTGCCTCCAAATAATGTGTAGAGCAAGAGTGGATATTTAATTTAATAGTCTATTAATTAAATTGGTCAATATTGTCAATGAGATAACAACTTATACTGACAAAGTCATAGCTTAACTAGAATTATTTGTTATTGGTATTAAATTTATTGTATGCATTAAAATATATTAAAGATATTATAAGACAAGGACATTTTTGTGGCATGATTTATACTAGTTTATTTAGAGATGAGATTTTGAACATAAAGTGGACTACCAATTTGGCTGAAGGACTGATTGCCTCACAAGAATATTCATGGGAAATTGTTTTGCCAGTAGTTTAATGCTTTCTAAAAATACATACTCTCTTCATGAACAATTAAACATTATATACATTTAGAATGATATCATCCAGGTAATTTATTTATGAAAATATTTAAGACTCTTTTCCAAGCAAATCCAAATAATTATGTTCAAAAATTGCCATTGAAACAAGGAGAATGACTGACAGCGGTTACAAGTGTGGGCAGAAGCCATTGAGACCTTAACAGCCTTTATTACATTCCAAACCACCAAACAAACAAACAAACAAAAAAAGGAAATAAATCTTATGAGGAGAAAATTGGATTACTGGGAGAAAGCGTCTGAAAATGCAGTGATTAAGCAGGTAAAAAATAATAAAATGCTACTCTTGTACTTGCTGAGACATGAAAAGCCAATTATGTAAAAAGACACTTAAAAGCTGTGCTGCTGAGTATAGTCCTAATCTGTCTTAATACCCCATTCCTTTCAAGTACCACTTTCCCAATATTTTCTCAATTTTTAAATTTTCTTCAAAAATATCCCTCATGTTCACTATCATGTAGCATTTAGAAAATCTATTTTTCTGCCTGCTGTCAAACTGAAATAATACTCCTTTCACTGCTCTAAAATTCAGACATATTTCTTCTTAATAACTTATTAAAACGTTTACATATCCCTTCACCATTCTTTCCCACAAATAGGTAGGGATTTTAGGAACCTAGAAAATCAGAATTGGTTTTCTTTATTTTAAATTCATTTTTTCTTGGAATTTGGAAAAGTGAAAATAAAGGCCTTTCATGATTCTATTTCAATCTCCACAATTTATTCATCACTAATTTCCATCCTCTACCGTTGGGTATGACATAAAATACATACAATCTTTATTTAACTGTTGTTCAGCATAATGGTACCCAAATGAATTTTACCATAGACAAAATAAAAAAGCCATAGCCCATAACTGAACTAGAAATATACAGGTGAATATCCAAGGGCACCTCAAATGGTAATATTTAAGTGTGCATAATCCAGTAATCTAACAGGCCAATATAATGAATAAAACCAAGCTGAGGGAAATATGCTTATAGAGGAAAATCGATTTTAGCAGTGAATTATATTCACATTTCTAGCCTTTTATCTGGTTGTGCACCTCATTACCTTTAAATCATCAGGTCAATAGTTTATTATTGACAGTTATGGTTAGAAAGTTGAATTATTTCCTTGTAATCAATGTTTTGGTTTATTATATGTATGCATGTATGTGTATGTGTGTGTATATGTATATATGCATATGTATATATGTATATATAAATTCTTGATAAATGGTTTTTGTTAAGTTTGCACTTGAACCATCCCTCCATAATTATCAATTCACTCCCTTTTGGAGGTTTTAATTCTCTTCCCTTAGCAAAGTATATCTACTTGATTTAATAAATAATTTAAAAATAAAACTTTTTTAAAAAATTAAAATGTGTGCAGGATGCATAATAGAGCTTACTTAGGACAAAACATTACTTTAAAAAAAACTTACATAATATATACTGCAATTGAAACTTTTGAAAATCAATTTACTTAAGTATCTTTTTGTAACAAATCTCTGGGTCATGTATTATCAATATTGAGCTCTCCATCATCAGGAGCTCCTTTGAAAAGTTTCAATTTTTTTTTTAATGATGCTATAATTTTGGTATGGTTACTTCATTTTATTTCACTTGATACTGAAAGATATAAAAATAGAACATTCTTCTTATAAATTTTCTTGTTATACAAGCAGTATGCTAGAGTGATGGAGGCACAGTCCCTAGAGATAAACTATCTAGTTTGAAACCTGACTAAACTAGTCACTAATAAATACCCTGTGACTTTACCTTTCCATGCCTCAATTATTACCTCTTTTAAATCAGTCTAATGAAAGAAATGTCCTTACCTAGTTGTTAAACTATACTGGCACATAAAATGCTTAAAAGCATGCCTGGGACATAGAAAACACTACATGTGGATGCTTTTATTTTTCTGCCTATTTCAATTCATGTTAGGAAAAATATAAGTTTTGAGCTTGTAAAGTGAGAGGATTAAAAATAAAAAATATAGAGTTATGAAAAAAAATATACAAATGTAAGATGATTTTCAAGCTGAAGAAGCCTAGAAATGTTAGTTGGTAAAATGGAGAATAACATATAGGAGAATGCTAATAAAGATAGGGAGGGATAAACAAAGATAAAAATAAAATGAAAGAGGATGAAGAGACAAAGGATAACTGCCAGAAGGAGGTCAAATAATTAGAGGGCTGAGTTACATTCTGGCGAAGTGCAAAAGGATTCAAGGTTACCAAAATGATTGGCAAATCAAAGAGAAATAGCATGTTGTGAGAGGAAGATAAGTAATGTCAGATAGTAAAACGTTTCTCTTTTTCTCTATTCAAATTGTACTTGAAAAAGAAGCAGCAGCCTTTAAGAAAGTAGAAAATACAGTAATAAAATAATGAGCATATGTTAGATACTTTAGGTAGCAAGCTCAAAGACCAATATGAATGAAGGAAAGGAAAATGTACAAGGGAAAAATAAAACAACATTTAAGATAAAATAGATAAAAGCTATATAGGCTCTGCTGGAATACACAAAATAGACCAAAAATACATAAAAAGAAAGAAAGAGAAAGAAAAGAAAATGAGTTCACCAGAGACTAGACCTAGAAGACTTGGAAAAGAAAGTTTTTTATTTTGGATTTTTGAAGATATTACTATATTTTCCTTATGACATTTTAAAGTATTTCTGGTTTAGGTCCTTTTTTTCCCAATTAAAAAATATTTCCTTTCTGGTTTTTTTTCTTGCTTTCTCCAAAATAAAAATAGAGGAAGCAGAAAGAGAGCCTGAGTTTGTTTGTATGTTTGATTTTTTGCACTTTTGTTTGTTTTTGCTATCCCAGCAGAAATTTATAAACTAAACACAGGAAAGGGTAGAAAAGGATATGGCATTTATCCTGAGTTTATTATGATTCAGATGTCTCTGGAGGTACACTTTACCCTTTTCTAATTTTCACAAAACCTTTTGGACATGCACTATCAGAATCAAAACCAACTTAGTTTTATGAACCTATGTTAAACAAAACAAATAACGAGCAAAATTCACTTACCTACTTGCTCCAGGTCTACTCACACCTGGAAGATAGTACTGTGAGCCTGTATAGCTTTCTTATAGGAACTAATAGTTTGCCACTCAGGATTTTCTTCAAGACGCTCACCAGACTGTGGCCACCAATCCAAAGCTCCTCAAAAATAAACTCTCCCCAATCCCAACCTGATTGCTGACTTGGTAGAGCTGCCTTAAAATCAACCAGCTCAGTCTCTAAAACCTAATTCCCTATTTTGGGACACTACAGAGATATCTCAAGTGTTGTTCTTCCTACCTTTAAGCAAGTATAATAAAGTTTAGCACTGCTTCATCAACAGGTTTTCAAGTAATCTTTTTAGGGAGTCAGCATTCAAAATTTATTTCCACTTCCTAAAAAAAATACATTAAGTTTTAGAGATGGTAAAATACCTCCCCCTAGTAACATAAGTAATCATGTACTTTTCTTTTGGACAAATTCCAATATATGTAAGTACATTATTTTCCCATGATAAATTTTTTCTGACTTATCACCTATTGTTTATCTTTTTATTTCAAGGAAAGTGTAGTATTTTTATATGAACCTTCACTTTGTATTTCTCTAACATAAATAATACTCTGAAGAAACACTGTGGGTGTGATTTGATTATATTTTTTTGGATTAATTCCTAGAAGTAGAATTTATAGGTAATCAACTTGAACATCTGTAAATCTCTAGTCACATTTTATCAAAATCCATTCTAAAATGTTTGTGCTAATTTATATAATAAATAGAAGTGTATGACGAAATCATCTTACCACGTCCCCGCCATCTTGTTCAATATGTTTTAACGTTTACCTGTTGTTTAGTAAAGCAGTATCTTATTTTTGTTTTGATATAGAATTCTTTGAATATTAGTATGATTGAACAATTTTTTCATATTTTTTTGTCATTTATATTTCACAGGCTTGTCAGTTCTTGTCATTTATTCATTATTTCAAATGATAGGGAAATTAATTTTCTCCATCATTTGAAAGAGTTATAATAATAATTTATTCGCTTTTGCTTTGGGGATTTTTTTGTTCTTATACTCAGATATTCAAAATTATGGATAATCAAAATTGCATTTTTTGTTTTTACATTTGAATAGTAGCTCATGTGTGGAGAATAACTGATAGACAACTATTTCAGATCAGATAGTTTGAATTCCCCTTTATTTATATATAATTATTTAATTGATTAAGTTTGCTGTATGTTTGCTTTTTAGTGAAAAAATGTTTATGGCATTATTTGTTAAACATTTTATAGAAGTTATTTCTTAATTAACTTAATTTTCAAAAGAATCCAATGTTTATTGGGAATTTTATCATCTCTAAATGTGAAATCTGAGTCTTTGAGAGTTTCAGTAATATGTGTTCAGTTGGTGTTTAAGTAGCCGATCTGAAGATTGAACCCAGGTCATCTCCTTATTTCTCAGCTTTAGTTCATAATAAATCTTTTTTATACAAATTGTCTATCTTTGCTGTGTGCCCTTCAGTCCGGGTTTCATCTTTACCAGTCCACTGCGTCCATTTTCCTTAACATCACCAACAACTACATTCAGTGGCACATTTAATGACACAAAGATAACTGTACTAGTTCCCTTTGTAACAGTCAACATTCTGCTTAAATATTTTCAATATTCCAGGCTTGGACTAAAATCCAAACCATTTAACCATTACAGCTGTTAAATCTCTGCATAATCTGATTTATATAATCCACTTTTTACAAGCTCATTTTATATTATTCTTGTCTTTGCCTTCTTTCCACTCTGCAAATAAACCACACTTTTTACTAAGCATAGGTCTTTGCACTATTTTTCTCTCCATAGAGAGTATTCTTCTCATAGTTTCTACAAGACTCTGCTCAAATGTATACAGTTGGCTATTTTATTTAAAGTGATTTTGCCTGTTTATTTATCACATTATTTCCCTTTATTGAATTATTCAAAATTGTGATTATTTATTTGCTTTTTCTGGCTAAGTAGACTGTATTCGTATGAGGTAGGGACTTTGTTTTTCCATTTTCCTTCTAGCATCTACCACAGTTCATGATAGAAAGGCTGGAGCTCAAAAAATAATGGGAGTGAATGAATACTTGGCTCATAACTACTAAGTCGTTTTCTCACGACTTTCTGTGAATCTGACAGGATAGTTTCAGAAATCCCATGCATGATGTAGAGAAGTCTGGTAGCAGCAGCACACATTTTTCATACTTCATGATTTTTTAAATTACATTTTTTGCGTGTTGTACACGAACACATTCCTGAACTAAACTTCAAATGATACATGATTGTAAAACAAACCATAAAAATTCTTATTTGCCCTCCCACATCTCTTCCTTATTCATGAGTTAACCAGATTTAACAAGTGGTGTGAATTGTTTCAGTTCACTTTTTTTCATTTTCATAACTATATATGCACCTGTAATTGGCATGTGTTATAACATAATTTAAAGCATAGTAAATACGTTGCCTCTAGTTTAGTAATATGTCAAGAGAGTATACATTTGTCTACCATGTACTTTTAGATGACTGTGTAGAGGGTCATATTAAAATGCGGTGGATGGTCCATATTTTCAAGACTACCCATTGATGAGATTTATGGTTGTTGTTGTTATTGTGTGTATATGCATTTTGTTGTTGTTGGTCTTACCAAAAGAAAAATGTTGTATGGATCATAATTATTATAAGTTTGGGTACAGATGTGTATTTGTTGTTCTTGTTGTGTTGGTTTGCTTGTTTTTTGCTAGATTACTTCAAGAATTATTGTTAATTTAAAGGCTTTTCCCAAACCTCATAATTTCACTTGAAAACATGGAGTCTGAAAAAATTTCTTTCCTAGCAATCTTTTCCATAACCTAAGATAATCTGTTTTATAAATGGTTGCTAATCTGATAGAAAAAATATTTGAATTTATTTTTATGTCCCTGATTATGAGTAAGATTAAGCATCATTTACTGTATATTGGCCATCTGCATCTCTTTTTGTCTGTGGAAATTTGATTGTTTAGTGGTTTACTCATTTTTTAAGACTTATTTTATTTTATTTTATTTTTAGGGGTCTTCTCTTTATTATGGATATCAACCCTTTGTCATTGTATCTTTTATAGGACAATAGTTTTCCTTTTTTGTGAGGTCAATTTCCTGCTTTTTTCCTTATATAAATGCTGTGTTTTGAATTTCTCCCCCAAAAAAACTTTTCTTATACTGTGGTTATTGTCAAAGTTTTTATATTTCATCTAGCTCACTTAATACATGTATTTAAAAATATTTAGGAGTTTTAGTAAGCAAATTTAACTTTATTGCATAATTTTCCAGCATTTTATAAAGTAAAATACCGTATTTTATGAAAATTTCTCTGTTCATAGGGCTTTTGCATTGATTACTTGTCTATTCCCCTGTCAATGTTATGTAATATAAATGACTATAACTTTATATGATATAGATAGTGTAATTTTAGAAAAAGTTCTTCCCTAATCTATATTTGCTTGTTATCTTTTATATCATACATAAAAAAATAGAATCAGTTATTAGAAAAAATAAAGAAATTCTTTTGGAAGTTTTGTTGAAAAAATATTGAATCAAGATAATTTCAGTATTACAATTGGATTGTAATATCTTTCAGTGAATTGGTTTTGTACATTTCTTGTTTTGTTTGTTCCTGTTTTGAATAAGTTTTCTAGTAGCTTATTGAGCTTTGTTTGTTTTTTTCATATACTATTTAACTTTTTCAAAGATACCTAGATTATATAAATGTTACATTAAAAATACAGGGGATTCCTATATGCCCTGCTTTCCACCCCTCCCACACTCTACCACACCAACAACATCCTTCATCAATGTGGCACATTTATTACAATTGTTGAGCACACCTCGGACCATTGCCACTAAGTTAGAAGCATGGATTATAGTTTACATTGCAGTCCACACTCCTTCCCACACAATTTTGCAAGTCATGACAAGATGTACAATGGCCTGTTTCTGTCACTGCAACATCATCTGGAACAATTTCTTGTGTTGTTGGTTTTGTCAAATACTTATGGTCACCAAAATTGGCCAATACTTAATATTTAATTGATCAAATTTCATTCATAATTTTTATGTCTGTGCTCAAAAGTGTAGAAAAATTGGTACAATGTGTTTAAGAACAAGATCCCTCTTTTGTCACAGTTTCCTTATATAATAATAATGATAGTAAGTATATTGAAGTGTTTCATGAGTATTAAATCAATTAATTCATGTATAATGGGTAGCAAACGCCTCTAATGTAATAAGAACTCACTCGATGCCAGCAATGATTGGTAGTCTAAGTGAACTGTGGCTTTCATTCTTTCTTTCCTTTTTTTCTTTTTTTTCATTTCAAGTTTGTCTTATTTATCTGTAGTTCCTGGAAAATTCCATAGCATACTTTAATAATGTGGTCCTCATTTTTTTAGTGGTATCTATTTGACTAGCTATTAATTTCTCTTATGGTTATCTGTTCAGGTATTTTAAATATTCTTAAGAAAAATCATGAAAATTTACATTTTCTACATTAGTAAATATAGAGTTATAATATTATTTAGCCTAACCTTGAATTTCCAAATCTGTTGGCTTACATCTAAAAGGAGCTGATTTCCAAACACTGTGATGAGAAATGCTACAGTATGGTGTAATATATATGAGAGTTTCAATAAGAAATCACCTCTAGTGTTGTGAGATTTTCAATAAGAGGAAGAAGAGATAGAGAATAAATTATTACCTAGTCACTATGGTAAAGAGGCTCATGTAAGATTATTTAGAATAAATATGTACCCATGCTAAACTCATTCTGCAAAACAACACAAAATGTATCAATGTGGTGATACAGTAGATTTGAAACTTGGTAGAGTGGGCCAGCTCTAAAAGGAGAAGTAATACGTTAGACACCAGAATAAAAACAAGTAATGATATAAAAGAGATTGTAAGTACTATTTTGGAAAGTCCAGCATCTCTCACAAATTAACGGTCTTCCTGATCTATTTACCTGTCCTGAGGTGTTATTGTACCTCCTGTGGACAAAGTGGGATACATACGATTTATCACTGTCATTTATTTTTATTCAATCAAATCAAATAGACTCTGACTGCCATCTAATCAGAGTGCTGAGAGATTTAGACTTGCACACCCTCTTTCACTTCCCCATGGACCATACTAAACACTGGCGATATATACTCCTTGATTCCTTATGGTTTTCAGCGAGATGGCCTCTGAATGAGTGACCATTGCTTCATGAACACTCACCAACTTGCAGGATATGCTGGTGACATAAAGTGATATTTATTGATGCTAAGAGCTCTACTTCTTAAACTTATGTTTCCCTAGATACTTCCTAATTCTCAGGGTCCTGCATTCTTAGACGTTCCTGTGCACGAGGTCCTTCCTTGTGGTAAACCAAAGAGCTACTTTTGCTCTTGGTGGAGCACCTGTCACTTCTCTGGTGTGTTACTAGGGATTGAAGACATTTAATCCCCTTTCTCCCGGCAGGCACACCAGAATTTTCTGCCCTTCTTATTCTTAGAGGGTCTCCTCTCTTTCCTTTTTTTCTCTTCCTTATAATACAGGTGTCCATTCTTATGTGAATAAAGTCCCCTGATGAATTAAATTGAAATCCCAGATTTAAGTGGAAGCTAAATTGAACTGTAATTGATTTGTAATTTTGGAACTGAAAATCCCAAAAATTCTGCCATAACTGAGTCTGCTACTGTTGCTTGTTTTGACTATGTTATGTTTTGTTGTCCTTTTACATGCCTTTTAATTTTTTTTCTGAAAGCCAGGCATGATGAATTGGGTAAAAAAAGGGAGCAAACAAGCTTTTAGTATGATGTTTTATATTTATCTGGCTAGGAATTAGGCTTTGTTGTTTGCTGTATGAGGCTGCAGAGGCTAAAATTTCCTTGGGTCTTTGTTTTTGTCTCCCCCACTGTCTTTGGGTTTCCTTAAAACTCATCCTTTAATAGGCACTGAACCTTTCAGTTCTTTTTAGTAGTAACCCACTATTACTTCAAAAGAGCCTTATTGACACAGTGGTAAGGTGTGGAGGGAAGCAAAGTTCTATTATTCTATGATTTGTCTTAGTCTTTTAGTGGACTCCTTCTTCTGGGCTGTGATGGCCAGAAGTGTTTCACTTTTTTACACTTTTCAGGAAGGCTAGAGGGAGCTGGAGTTGGCTATTTCTCTTCTTCTACCTCCACATTGGTTAGGCTGCTCTGGTAAAACTCAAGGTGGTTAGACCGTGGTAATATGATTTCTCTTCAGGGCATACTTTATGAAGGGAAACAGAATTTTCTGGGCGTATTTCAAAACGGTTACTCTTCCCTTTCCCTTGCCAGAAGCAGGGGGGAATTTTTCTCAGATCTTCACCCTGAGAACCTGGCGGGACTCTTGGAGTTAAAACGCACTAAAATGTGAGAGCAGTTCCATGGCTGGTCCCTGAGGAATTTTTATCTCTTAAGCTAGTCCAGATCTCAGTATCCAGCAATTAGTCAACTACCCTTTACATTTTCCTACCAGTGGCTGGCTGCAGAGATGCATTCTGCTCCCATTTACTGTGATTCTCTGTATTAGTCTGTTTCTCTCATTTTCAGGGTGGCAGTTTGCTCTATGAACTTAAATCTCTGAAGGATCTAAGAATTGTTGATTTTCAGTTTGTTCACCATTTTTTCTTGCTGTGAGTGTGGGAGTGACAACTTCCATGATCGTCAGATTAGAACTGGAAGTCTGACTCCTTAACTTGAAAGGAAAGCAAATTATTTCTGAAGCACTTCTACTTTTGCCTCAGAACTTAATCTTCCTCAGAGGCAAAGAATGTAAAGGGTCTGGATAATTTATTTGAAGTGGCAAGATGTCTAAGGGAGGGAAAAATATGGTGAAAACAAATAAGTTATCATGCTTCTACATTTAAGAAATACTGTAGTAAACACACAAAAAATGTTTAATCTGGAGCAGTAGGAACATGGGGAGAATAATGAGGGACATGAGGAAACATGAAATCCTAGTGTCACTACTTCAAATGGGAAATAGGTGCTAAAAAGGACTCTGTTGCTGTTAAAATTAGTAAACATTTTACTTGGGTCTACTTTAGCAAATTACTCTTGATATGAAATTTTACAAAAACTGTAGAGCTCACAATAAATGAGATGATTGAAATTCAGAGAAGGGTTACTGATTTGTTTTATTTATTGGATCTATTTTCTCCACTGAAATTAACATGTTGTTATGTAATGGGTACAGAAATATTGCAAAATTCTGTTTCCATAGGCTATTCAGGAAATGTTTTCAAACTGCTGGGAAAACAAACAGCATAGCATATGAGAATCTCCACCTCTTTCCTATCTTGAATTTCCACTGTAGTTCCTCTGACTGAATGGAGGATGCTTTCTTATTGTATTGGGATTTAAGAAACTGTAATTGGTGAATATTCTCACTGAGATGTATTTAGTTTTTAGTATAATTTTAAACCTTTCAGAAAAAAATAATCCAGTTCCTACTGTTGATTCCTTGACAAGATATATTTAGTTTTTAATGTAATTTAATCACTTCCAGGGAAAAAATAGTCTCTATGATGTGGGATTAGGGAATATTTCCCACATGAGAGAGATTTAGTTTTTCTACCAGCACCAAAGGAGGCAAGCTCATGCAACTCTATATCAGCCTGTCCAGATGTGGGGCCAAAAAGGAAAGGAGGCAGAGGTCTAAAAAGAAGTCAGCAGTTAAACACCAAGAAATAGGTCAGACTCTGTCAATTATACGATTTAATTCCTGTGTTTGTGACATATATAGAAGTAATATATAAGACAATAATAACACAAAGATTGGGGGAGGGAATAAGTCTATGGTGAAGCAAAGATTCTGATTAGTGAAGATGTATATGTTAATCCCTTTAGCAATTATATATAACAGAAAAGTGATAAAATAAGACTTGGACAATAATGTGCCAAAGTACAATTTTAAATGTTTTAATTAGCCTAAATAATTGTGTTTCTAAATTACTCCCACCCTTTCCCTTTAATGCTTCTAAAATAAATTCTCAGTTATCCTTGATTTGATAGAAAGTTGAATCCTTCTCCCATGCCTCATTTTTTAAATAGTTTTGTTTTTTTGTAATTTAGATGCATGTGGATTTAACTTCCACACTGACCATAGTTTTCTTTACAGATATTAATAGGATGTTTACCTCAGTTATTATCCTAATAATAGGGTATCTGAGAAGATGAAGAGGCAACATGTCATTTTTAGACAATTCCCTTCAAATCTGCTCACAGATTTTCTCCAAAGCACAGAAACAAAATACCTTTAAGCTCTATATGTCTATATCTATGCATATACCATCTATATCTAGAGAGATAGGTATAGAGATAGTATTTGTAAATATTTTAGCTACACAAAACAGACTATTTTCCAAAAGGGCAAATATCTGTTCAAGAACAAACCATTAAAAAATAACAGGAAACTCAAAGTTTTAAGATCTCATTAAGAGTTTCACCAGAGGTTGTCACTAGAGGTTTTATAGTCACTGCTTTAAAACACACACACACACACACACACACACACACACTTCTTTTCACAATGTGCGATATTCCTTCTGTTATAGGTTATCATGTATATTTGGCAAAATGCTATCACAAACACAGACTTAACATATTACTTTAAATTTCTTAGATGTCCAAGACTAAAGGGCAGGAAGTATATGGGGTAAAGAAACAGAATGAAGAACACATGGAAAGTGGGATGTAGGAGGTTTAAAGTTGTATGATTAATGTCTAAGCATAAATAAGATATTCTGTAGCCTTATTTTCATAATGTAGCATTTCTGATGTAAATAGTTTACCATAATAAATGTCAGATAACATCAGGTCTGTGTGGGATGGAGTTACACTTGGGTCTAAAATGAGGTATGTCTCTCATAATGAGGGACAGTGAGAGATACCGTATGTTCCTTGCTTTCAAATTAGTAGTTCCATCTGTCTAACTAGTTGTCACATTCAACCAAAGAAACGTATGTTGGTTTGTGAGGATCTGGAATGTGATAAACATGCTCCTTCTATCATCTGATAGCTTGCAGACCACTGAATCCAGGTAACAAAATGATTATAAGGGCATGCATGGAATATCTCAGAAATCACAAATTTTGAGTCTGGATTCTGAATCAATAAATCACACATCCATAATTATGCTGAATATTTACTATATTGAGAACAGGCTACAAAATTTGCAAGGCCCAATGCAAAATGAAAATGTAAGGCCCCTTGTTTAAGAATTATTAAGAATTTCAAGGCTGTCACACCAGGACATTAAACCAAGCTTGGAGTCCTGTGTAGCTGCACACATGTTGCATTGGGCATCAAGCCAACTCTGATAGTTGTTTTGTATATCAGATTTGTCATCAAATCTAAGCCATGACATCAGATCTAAGAAATGCCATCAAATGTAAAACAGTTTTACAGGGATGGAGAAATAAAAAAAATACAGTGAAAATTATAAAATTTAAATAAAACAAGTACCTGCTTTATACAAATATTAAATTGTGCAAAATGCATCCTAGATTTAATTGAATATACTGTCTAACATAATTAGATCTCTGAAATAAACTCACTAAAATTACATATATTGGGTAATAACATCTACTTCTTCCTCTTTTTTGCTTCCTTCTACATATTTCTATTATTTTTTGTTTTGTAAACTTAGTTGAGGTCATGCATATGTTTGAAGAAATGCAGACACTTATCTATCTTTAAGTGGCAAGGAGTTCATTGGTGGGGAGCTTTCGAAGACCTGGAGTAGTAGCCGCTAGTTTCCCTCAGGGCATTTTACATTTAGTAATATTCAGACATTCCATTAATTGTTACATCCAGCATATTCTAGCAAATAGGAGGTACATTCTAGAGTGATATTGCTTAGTTCAAATCTTAGCATAGCCAATGCCTGTATTTTTGGGCAAGTGACTTGATAAATTTCTCTGATTGTTCTTCTGTAAATTATTTATTCCTTATAATAACATTTATTGAGGTAAGTATAAATAATACTATAATAGTTGCCTCATAGAGTTTTATGAGAACTAATTGAAATAATCTGCTATTTCAATTAGTTGAAATACTTGACTGAAATACTTTTAGAAAACTAAGATCAAGAGTCCATCAAACATTTTCTTCAAGACTATAATTTAGATAGATTAAAATAGTAACGTGGTGCTTAGAGCAACACGGGCCACCTGCCTGCAATCCATTACATATTCTTCTTCAGGGTTGGCCAACACTCTTTCCCATCTTCAATTCTGCAACCCCCACCACACTCATTTTTCATTGTGAAGCCTATTTACACTATTCCTTTGCCCAGCCTTTTTCCCCTTCCTTTTTATGAAGTTCATCATAAAATAATGGCCAATACCTCACCTAAAGAGAATTAGAGGATGGGGTGGGGAGAATTAATTTCCTGTCTTGGCTAGTTCTTACAATTTAAAATCTTGGCCATTTAAAAATTTTTGTACACTCCCCATTCTCACAATTGATTATTCTCTGCTTTAAGCTCATCTCAACTCGATGGTTCCCACTTCTTACCATTGATACCATTTTTAGTTGTTGTCTACCTGCTGTTTGTTATGCCTGAACAAATAGCTTTTCACTTTTTTTCTTTAAGCATAATTTTCAAGGAGGTGGATTTTACCTCAGTATAGGAATTGGGCTTTTTTTCTTATCTCAGGATAAGAATTTCTATGTTTTTGGGGACAGAATTGTGGTTCTCGTGCTAGAGTGAAGACATGCTGCCCACATGAATCAGCTTAACAGTAGTCAAAGTTTCAGAGTATTGTTAGATGTGAACAAGTTATAGACCGGGGGGCTTGAGAAATCTTATTTTGGTTATTTGTCACTGAATAACAAATATACTGGAAACTTAGTTGCTTAATGTAATTAATTATTATCACACTTTGTTCTTTAAGTTGACTTGGCCAGTGGAGGGATTCTCACTTAGAGTGTCACATGCAAATGCATTCAGACAGTGGCTGCAA
Source organism: Cabassous unicinctus (assembly GCA_029593785.1). Lineage (NCBI taxonomy): Eukaryota > Metazoa > Chordata > Mammalia > Cingulata > Chlamyphoridae > Cabassous > Cabassous unicinctus. The sequence goes on along the minus strand of JAQZBX010000465.1, from coordinate 37,315 downwards.
CTGCAGAAATCTGAAGCTTCTCCTGGAGTGTTCATCCAACATAAAGCTTTTCACTCACTTGACTGGTGCTTTGGTACTCCATCTCTCTTGACAAAAGGTGTTTAATCCTCCAAGTCTTGGCTTGGCCTTCTTACAGTGTGAGAGCCTCAGGATAGTCTCATTTCTTAGATGATGGCTGGTTTCCAAAGGTGAGCATTCCAAGAGAGCCTGAAGGAAGATACCAGTACTCTCAATGGCTTGGGAAAAGAGCAGAGGAAGAGATCCCATCATGAGTGGTTCCTTGGAGAGGCCATCTACTCATGTCAAGTTCAGTAGCTGGTGGCTACCCAAGCTTCCCATTGGAAAGGAGAGACAAAGCTATGCTTCCTGAGGGCAGCATATTTATACAACCCATGAGAAGGGGACCCTGCCATTGAGAATTCCCACAGCTTGTTCCTGATTTTGGGTTTGAGATAAGGGCAGACCATTCCACTAGACCAAACATCTCCTGGGGTTGCAGAATGGAAACATATTGAAACATCTGCACACATAAGAAACAGAGGCAGGGGTAGGTGACTGCTGGGAGATGGCTGCTAAGCGTATTTCCACAGCAGTCTGGAACTGGCTAAGTTTATTTCTACCATATTTTATTTTTCAAAGCAATCACATGCCAGGTCAGGTCAAGAGGGTGGAAAAATATACACCTGCAGGCTTTTGTGTCCTGTGGGTGTGGAAATGGATGGCAGCATGTTGGAAACAAGCCACCACAACTCTAATACACAGGACCAGAATTAATACTCCTCTGTACCACTTATTTGCATTTTATCCCATCATAATATTTATTCTGTGCATGAATTATCTTCCAATAGTTGTTTTTCCTTTAGCCGAGGTCATCATGGGCAGATTTCCTATTCACATGATCTCCCAAGTATTCTATCTGTCACTCTCCACCAAATTCATTCAGTTCTTTCCTAGATTGAAGACCCTCAACTAAAGTGTGTGCAAAGCATTGTCATCTGGCTCTCTCCTATTATCCTTTCCTTTCAATTGTTATGCACAAAATCTGAACTTTTATCCTCTCGGTACCATCTCTCTTGATGATCACCTGACAGATTTGGAAGTTGCTACTTTTTGCATTCCTGCTACAAAACTGATAATAATTCTCTTTAAAAGAATCTAAAATTTCCCAGCCAAGAAAGGAAAAGCCAACATAAAGATATGCTGATATGCTGGAAGGAATAATAATATTTCAATATATTTTCTGACTACAATTGAAACATTTTTCCTTTTGATATCACAAAACCTTAGTATAGTAGAAAATATCAAAAGTGGTAGTTGTGGGTAATCTTGAAATTTTATACACATATGCAATTATTACCACTATGATAATATAATAAGAAGTAAGGAGATGGATTTACTTCTGACTTCATTCAGTGATAACACCCAGGAAAATACCTTCAATTTGAGGTCTTAAACAATAACAGAATTTTTACAGATTATGGCCATGCAATCTAGGATATTTTAGGTTATATGCATGTAGTCTTTTGAGGAGTATCTTGTAGGACTTAATTAAAGAGTAACAAGGATTAAAAACTAAACTAAACTAAATAATATTTGTTCAAGAAATTAAAAATCACTAAATTTTGCTCTCATCTCATTTTTCCCAGTACAACCTACTCCTTCCTTTGCTTTGTTTTACAGTACCCCATCCCTCCATTCTTGCAATTTTTAAGCTTGAATTCCAAAAAGCCTGAGTAACCCAACACATATGCATAAGTTGCTCTTCACATAAAAAATTATTGGACTTGGGAACCTATGTGAACTATAGCTTCCTCATGAGATATTCTGAGGATATAATGGGAAAAAAATAGAAAGTACCTAAAGAATATGCCTGTCTTAGAAAGGCAATTTTATTATTCAATTTATTGTTATAGATATAATCAGTGAAATTGCTTATGGTTTTGCTGCAGAACTTCATTTTTTAATATTTTGTATTGTATTATATTATTTACATAATAATAAACATTCAGATTATAACACTTCATCAATTTCATGTACCTGATTTTAACTATCCACTATTACTGCATGTGCAATGTGTTTTCAATTTTCTAACCATATAGCTCTTGCTAAAATAGAGAAATTCATATATTTTGGGGGGTTTTGTGGACAGTTGAGAGCCTTCTGTTTCTCACTCTCTCTTTTCCTATCTCCTTCTAGTCGCTCCTTCCTTCCCCAAATATATATTGAACACCTACTATGTGCCTTACAGTGCATTAAGCACTAAGTCATTTGTTACTCTTCTTAAAAAAAATGGAATTGAGTTCCAATATATACTAAATGTTTTTGTTTTTTCCACATCATAAACTAATTCCAATTTCCATTTGAAAGTAGTACATTTTTCTTTGAATGTTTTAATACAAAAAACACAAATTACACTACCAATAATAGTGATACATTAAAAGGGAAACATAACTTTATTTACTTTACTAAACGCATATAACATTTTTTCTCTCATCACAATTCTTTTCTATACTTCTGAAACTGATGTAGGCTTCATTAGTACAGAAACTTTAAATTAGCCTCTTCAAAACACAGGAAAGTATAACACAGTAAACCCTGTTGAGGACAATGGACTGTGATTAATAGTACAAATATAAGAATGTTCTTTCAAGAAATATAACAAGTGTCAATAATAGTTTATATGGGAACCATGTATTTTTTACATGTATTTTCTCTAAACTTAAAAATTCTCTAATTTAAAAAGAAATAGAATAATTTAAGAAAACATTATGCTAAGTGAAAGAAAACAGATAAAAATGTATTACATATTGTATGATTCCACCTACATAAGGTGTAAATATAAATAAATTTTTAGAGATAGAATTAGATTAGTGGTTATGTAGGCCTAGGGAAGGATAGAGGGATTGAGAGGTGACTGCTAAGGGGAATGGGGTTTTTCTTTTTGGAGTAATGAAAATGTTCTAAAATTGATTGTGGTGATGAATGTATAAACTTGTGATTATACTAAAAGCCATTGATTGTACACTTTGGATGGATTGTATGGTATGTGACTATATCTGAATAAAACTACATATAAAAAAGCATACAGTGAACTAAACAATACAAAACAAATTAGCTTCTTCTGTATTTTGTTCCTCACTTAGCACAATGTTTAATACATTTCTATAAAATGAATAATTCCAAAACAAATGTATGTTGTTAAATTCTAATAATACATGTTTATTTTCCTAGAGGTACCTATTATTAGTGTGTGGTTGATAGAATAAGCTTTTGAATTGGGAATTCCAAAGATTTCTACTTCAGAGGTAAATAGAGAATGCAAGAGCTATTTCTACTATTACATCACGTTAACAAATTACCGCTACATCCATTGGAACCATGAGGATTTTGTGAGAATTAATCACATTGTGATTCTAAGTCACCTTGAAAATATAGAGTACTATGTTAAAAGAAAAAAAAAGCTAATAACACATTCTGTCTATACTAAAATGTTGCTTCTTCGATAATGAGTACCAGTATTTTCTGAAAGCTCTTCCGGAAATTCTTGTTTTGTTCCATCAATTTTATCCTTTGATATCCAGCTATATAATTCACAAGACTTTCTCACCCATCAGCAAAAATATTCAAATACCAGCAGCAGAACTGTTAATCCAAGCAGTGAAGAAGGTTTGATTGTTTTCATCTCTAAACTCTGTGATTTAATATAAAGTTAAATATGTGGTTATAATTCTTCTCATACAAGCTTTTAAAAATAAAAAAGTATACTTTCCTTTGATCTGCAAAAGGGAAAGTATGCAAGGTTTATCTTCTTCAGCAGACTTTTTTTCCTTAGAGAAATTAACATAGCTGTGGATTTGCTTCAGTTGAATAACCTGTCTTTAATGCACAAAATCAGACATGGAGTGTATTAGGCACTTATGTTTAGTAAGGGTAAAAGGCTCGAGGTGTCTTGGAGTCTTCTCAAGGGAAATACTAAGGTATATTTATAATTACTGTGAACAAATGCATATACTAAATTGTCATATGTATTTCCACAGCTTAATTCATCACACATTTAAAATATTTAGTGATAGGTTTGAAAGATAAATGCATTAAAATATCTCAATAGAGACAGATAAACACTTGGAATTTTAAGAAATCTGAAAAGATTGCCTTGTTTCAACATATGTTTTCTATTGGTTTGCTACCTGTTTGAAGTCCCCAAGATTTATTTGCTCCTTTGGCTTATTACCAATTTTACACCTAAAAATAGGGTGAATGTACTCAAGTATATATTACATATTGAATCATAGGGTAAGAGAAGAGCCTTGTTAAATGTCGTAAATCTTCCTGAAGCATCAGCATTAATAAAGGACTGGAAAGAGGTATACATCTAAATTAATGTTAGGTCTGCCATATTTAGCAAATAAAATATAAGATTGTCAGTTAAATTTGAATTTCAGATAAATAATATATAATTTTTAGTATTTTTGCCATATTTGAGATATACTAAAAAGTTGTTCATTGTTTATCTGAAATTTAAATTTAACTGAGAATCCTGTATTTTATCAGCTACCTAATTCAAGTGCTAATGGATGCAAAAAATGTATTAACAGATGTTAAAATTTCATGCAATTTAATGATAAAACAAGGCACTTTAATAATATTATCTTTTAGAGTGATATTATACTCCCAGAAACCCTATTATTATTTATTTGCTCTTCTTGAAGAGACACTTTGGTAGAAATATTTGACAAACATTTACATAAAGACAAAAATACTAATGTGGGTTTTTAAAAACGTGGTTGACAATTCTTCCACACTCCTTCCATGGAAATGAGGGGAACTTAGCCTTTCTGCTTGAAACTGAGAAAACTTGTCAGTGTTTGTAGCAATAGAATGCAATCAATGTAAACCTTAGTTAAAGGGGCAATTCAGCTTCTGCCTTGGGTTCAAAGGGTCTCAGATGTCATGTTACAAGTCTCATTATGGTGATCACAAAGTACTGTGAGAAGCTGAAGCCTCTTGGGAGGCCCCATGAAGACATTTCAATAAACAACTCAACTACACCTATGCTTTGAATTATCCCTGTCCAGGTGCCAGACTTATGAGTGAAGAAACCTCCAAATGATTCCAGCCCTCCCTCGCTCCATTCCCTGGTCAAGTAACCTCTAGCCATATAAGTCTTTCCAGCAGAGTTTTAGACATTGTGGAGCAGATGCAAGTCATTCCTGCTGTGCTCTGTCCAAATTCCTAACCAACAGAATAAAATAGTTTATTTCATTCCACTAAGTTTTGTAGTAGTTTGTAACTTTGAAATTGATAACTGGAGTGTTATATAACTGAAAACTTTAAAGTGTTAGCCGTAACTAATATAGTGGCATTGATATGAGATTGCAAGATTTTTATATTTTCAGAACTGGAAGCAGGAAGGTGACTTAGAGTAATTTAGTTCGAGGTGCTTAAAATTTAATGTGCCTATGAATCACCTGAGGTTCTTGTAAAAATGCAGCTTTTGATACAGTAGTTCAGGGGTGGGGGTGAGATATTGCATTTCTAATAAACTTCCACATGATGCTGATGCTGCTGGCTTAGGGACGAACCTTTAAATAGCACAGCTCTATTTCACCCTCCCCCCCTCTTGTTTTAGATTTGAGATAATTGAGAATTTTAAAATGATTAAATAGTTGCCTAAAACTGACAGATAAATGAGGTCAAGAGGCAACATTTTCCTTAGCAGAGCCTCAGCCCTAGGCTGTGAATTATCAAGAGGTATAAATAGAAAAGAAAAAATTATTATTTGGAGATACCCCATATACGAGTAATTATGTTAAGTACTTATAAATACATTATCTCGTTTTTTCTTCACTATAATCCTGTAAGACAGACAAGCTTATATTCAGATTGGAGATGCAAAACCTAAGACCTAGAAAGATCATATAACTTTTTGGGATGGCTGATGAAATAGGGTTTGAATCCAGGAGCACTGGAAGCTCTTATTCTTCTCAGATGAATGCCTGATTATGGGGATGCTGCGGACAAAGGAAGCATCGTGGAGAGGAATGGAATGAAGAGAAATGTAATTTCATGTTTTATAACTTGGTTAGGAACTAGATCTGTTCATACCATAAAAATATTATTTAAAATCACTCAGGCTTGATCAAAATGCAATATTTTAACCTTGATATTAATATAAATGCAAAGTTTAATCTTTGTTCATTCAATTAATATATTGAATACAAATACCTTTCAGGCTTTATTCTAATGTAGGAATGAGATTTTATTCTAGACAGGAACAAAAGATGTAAGCTTCCTTCCCCTCCATGATATTTTTAATTCAAGAGAAAAGACAATTCTTAATTACAATTACAATAGTGTGTGATAAATATTATATAGTAGGCATAGCTAAATGATCTTAGAGTGTATATGGGGGTATGCATATCAAGTTCATCTGGTTGTGAGAACACAATGAATAACACAACTAAAAGTACCTGATATATAGAAAAAAATCAATACATGCTATTGTTCAATTATGGCTTCTTTTACTTCTGCTTTCAACCAAAAAATAAAAATGGGTTTAAATGGTTTAGGAAAAATTCTGGTTTCTTTTCTCACTTAATTACCCAAAGTACCATGAAACAAAAAAAGTGGTTAAAATAGTAGGATCAGATTATGAAAATAAATTTATTATAAAAAATTCAGTGTCTTAAAACCACTGAAATAGTAGTCTCATTCTTAATGAAAGGGGAGTGGGAGCAAATATTCACTTGGTTGTTTTATTTGTTAAAGTATACTTTTCAAAGAGTGAAATACATGATTCACATGAATATATATTGAATATGTGGCAAGAATTTATTTAGCTAATTTATAAGGGAACCAGTAATATATGGAAATTTATTCAGAGACCAGTAAAGCACAGGTATTTACAGGCAATTAATAAAAAATGCTAGGATAAGATTGCTAGATTACATATAAAACTGTTTTATGTTATACAGGGTAATTTAAAGTAATCATTGGGACTTTCTTTCCATTTGGAAATAAATTATATGCATATCAACTGGAAAGAAAACCGCAAATAATTTGGAACTTTACTAAATATAGTACCTTAATATTAATATTTTAACAGTTATTTATATCATGAAGATAAATAATCTCAAATACTATTTTTTTAAATTAACTTTATTTCAAATTCAAAAAAAAATAAAAGAACAGAAAAACACAGTTCAACAAGTTATGGAAACATTACTCCTCAAGAGTTCTTTTTCAAGTACTTCTATCTAAACTAATTCCGAATACTAACTCAGTTGTTTCTTTAGTGTTCAGAAAAATACATAGATGAACACAAATTAGTTATATGATATAGTCAAGGTCTCCATATTAATAAAAAAAATAAAGAAGAGAAAAAATGCTTAATCATATTCATATTTCACAAAACCAAACCTCATATTATTATTTTTTTACCTTTAGAATTAATATAGTACCAACTTTGCTTTTGCTACAAAAACATTACAATGTTGTTGTTAACTATAGCCCATAAATTATATTAGTTATATTTTTTCCCATGTCTCACCATACTCTTAACTTTACTTTAGTTGGAAAATAGCTGGAGGGTAATATTGGGAATATGTAACACTGATTTTGGAAGCAGATGAGGATTGTGGTTAATAATATAAATACAGAAATGTTCTTCTACTACAGGGTTTTAAGAGTGTGGTGATCCAAACACTATTCTTCATCACAAAAACAGCTGGGTTTTTTATGGTTTGCCTGATTGTTTACAAAGGTACAGCATGATATAGACCTTCTTGAGTTAACTTGGCATATATAGAGCCATTTAACTCTATTGAGCAACTACTAAATCAGAGGAATTAACAAGTATCTGTATAATTTACTATTGATACAAATTATGTAAATTCCTCTCACCTTTGCAGCTCCAAAATTTACTACAAAGTATCTGGTCTACCAGGAATTGACCTTCCTGACAATCTGGGGATTAGAACCCAGTGAGCAAGACAATCTTGAAGGCCTTGTGTAGGCAATTGACTCTACTAAGAAAGTCAATCCTTATTGAACATGATGGGACCAGAAACAAAAACAAAAACACAAAATCATTAGAGAAAAACAAAAACAAAAAACAAAAAATCCCCACAGAAAAACAGACAAGATAAAGTTCTACTGCCATGTGGGAGTCATTCTTGAGAAAAGAAAATGGATCAGGGCTTTAGTAGTCTATGAGGTGCACTTCAAAACAATACAGTTTAAATGACTTTGTGAGGTTAGTGCACTTGGGCATATTAGAGAGACAAACTCAAGTATAATTTTCAAAAGTTAAGAACATAACCCATAAAAGTATGTAATAAACGTCAAAAATTGTATCAGATAATTAATAGAAGAGCAATTAAATTTCAAATCTTTTAAAAGAGTATTTAAGGAACTAGCTATTTATGTTTAATTTAATAAGGGAATTTTAGTTCAAGATTGCAGAATTAAATACAAAACTGGTTAATGTCCTACTGGGGAATAAATCTGAAATTTGGGGTTATTTCCACTCCAAGGAAAGTATATGCATCTTGACTGAAAAAATATGTAGGTTATTGTGTAGTTTGACTTATCTGAAATTTTAATCAATAGTCTTAACAAGCTGATTCTGAAAACCTAGTGATGATGAATTTTGCTTTATATCTGAAGATACATTAAATTTAATTCCATAATTTTTAGAAAAGTGTATGTTTGATGATCAGTTCCAAAGCCCTTTATGACATATATTCCTCCAGTTGTACCACCTTAATGCATCTATTTCTTTTTTTCATTCTCCATTGCCCTTTTTTGCATGCTCTTTTCAGTCAGAATCTACTGTCAATGAAGGTTATCTTTTTTACACTAACTTGTAAATATGGGGAAAAATCTAATTTCACCAGAAAATTGAAATTTTTATTAAATTCTTTTAAGTTTATGAACAAAGTGTATAATATAATTTACTTTCAAATTTTAGAGGTCTGTCAACTATTTGTATATCATCGTTTGAAAGTGTCCTATTTTTAGCGACATTTCAACCCTAAACCTACTGAGAGTCGTCTGAGAACCTTCAGAGAAAGCTTGGAACCTCAAGACTATGCAGATATTTATGACTATAAACACATAAAATATCTGTAAAGTTTTTTTTAGATAGGTCTCTGAAATATGCCTTATTGGGCATTATAGCTATGACTTTCTGGGACCATATTGTGGTCACTTAACCCACATCCAGGCAAAATCCTCATCACTATTTGTTATCTGGGCCCAATAGAATATATATATGTACATGTATATATACAAGTCTATGTATATTGATATGCATATATTCATGCATGTATTTGAATATATGTATCTGTATACACATGCATATATAAATTATTACTAATTTACATAAGTGATAATATAAGGAGCGGAAAGCAATTTTATTAGAAATTTCAGTAAGAATCTGAACATAGCATACCCTTTTGTTCAAGTAAATTTGGGGCACAAACATTATCAGAAATAAATGCACACTGTCACCTGTTTGTTGTTTTTTTATTTTTTAGCAAAATAGAATGGTCCATTGCATGATAAATTCTTCCTGTTGAATGACTAAATGGAAGCTAATATCACATTTTCATTTTGTCCTTAGCCATTTGATATATGGTATACAGAATTTATATAATTAATTTCACTATCATTACTGTCAAGAGTCTTGATATGTGTGACTTTGCATTCATCTTCTGATTCATCTAATTATTTTGAATTGTCTTCTTTCAGTTTTCTTTTCCTTGCTATTAAAAGAATTCATTTAAAAGTACTTTATTCTGAACTCTACCTGATGAAATCTAAAGGCAAGATATAATGCAGTTTTACAAGATGATGCAATAATTTTGGCACCACAATAAAAATACTGAAAGATGATCAATTTCACTTTTGCATCATCTTTCTAGGTTATATGATTATTCTTATGGTTTGTTTTATTATTTTAGACTTATTTTAAGCATAGTTGGCCATAATAGATGAGTATCAATGGTTAATGATGAAATAATTCTTAGGATAATGGCATAATAAAATGTCTCAATATATGGAAAAAATAAGATAACTAGGATCCAATAATGTAGCTTCGATTCATTAAAGGTTTCAATGTACCATTATTACATGTCTAATATATAAACAGATTGAGGATCTAGGTAGATACATTTCCTCATTTACATATATATTATTATATATATGTATTATTGAAATAAGAAAATTTAGTTAGATGAAGAATTGAATTTGTTGTATATCTAATAGGGTAGAGTGCGTAAGGATAAATCTGAAAAGTAATCATGTAAAATAACATGCTTTAAAATAAATCAATATATTAATCCCAAAGTAGACTCTTTGTATATATATAATATTATGAAAAGAAATTTACCCTTCCACATGTCATTCCCCATATTATGCATTGTATCGATAATAATAAATCATAATAACTTGTTTTCTCCTCTATTTATCTCTATTTAACTTTGAGTTTTTGAATGTAGTTGGTTCATTGTATCCTCAGCACATGGGCCCTGAGTAGTCAAGAGAGACTTAAATATGTGATATATGTTTCAAATAAGATTTCTGGAAAGTTAGTTAATTAATTCATTCATTCAAAAATTTTGTGTGCTTATTGTGTATCAGGCCTTCTTCCAAGCTGGTCAATAAATTTTCCAGATTATTCAATGGACGCGTAAAAACAAAACCTACCCTTTGTTTTAATAGTTTGGCTTCTTAAAATGTCAACTTCTCTTTCCCTGGAAAAGAGCAATAACCCTTATTTAGACATGATTACATCCTAGATGGGTTATGTTAGGTAAATATCTCAGTGAGGGCCCTTTTACTTTATCAGCCAAGATTTTTAAAGGGAAATATTCTATTTGCTATGAGTTAAGGAAATAGTTTTCTGAGTTTTGGTAAGCTATTTACTTGTTATATTTTCTTTAAATCATTTTTTGGAAGATTTATTTATTCAAGCATACAAAAGCAGATAATTTTGTTAACTACATTAATGGACTTTAACTGTTTCAATATATCCTTTCCGTATATATTATTATACATTCTATTCTTTTTTGGCTGAACTGGGTTTTATCTCTCCCATTAGTTTTCTATACACAAGAATTTATATCTTCACTTTGTAGTCTAATATCTCTACTTTAAGGGAATTTTCTTAAAGATTCAAAATTTACCAAATACCAAGGACCAGAGCTCCTGCTGATCAATCTACAGACAATGAAAATAATTATTTTAATTGTGCTGTCACATCTTCTCTCTCTGATACCTTAAAGTACCTTAAAATATATTTCAAACAATATTTAAAAAATACAATATTTAACATTATAGTGGAGTAGTATTTTCATTGTTTTTCATTTTTCCAGGAAGATTTGATTATACAAATAAGACAAAAATTATAGAAATATAAGAAATATTTACTTAAGTTTGCTCTATGATAGAGTTTCAAAGAGAAAACAGGATTCTCTATGTGTATGTACATAAAAGAGATAATCTCCTGGAATGCTGTTCTTAGAAATGTTTAGCCACTTATATTTTTAAAATCTATCCTTTCTGTATTTCCCAAGCACTACTAGGGATGCTCATGCTTATTCTTTATAATTTTAAAATTAATGGCAGACAAAGGAGGGGCATGTAACTTCTTAACTGATATGTAAAGCGATGTCTGCTTTAAAAACTTTAAAACACATTACTGTTTAATGACAGCATTTCAGAATGTCAACATGAAGGATGTGTCATATGAATGCTTAATACTAATTTGTTTATCTATGCTTGACTGCACTTAGATGGTAAAAAGGTAGATATCAAAAAATAAAGATTATTTATTTTGAGATACTGAAGTAGATTTTACTTTGGTTTCACTGCCATAAATCCCATTAGTGTTAATTGGAGATTTGCATGTGCATTGAGAGAATAATATACCTCATTATTCTTGAGTAACAGTTACTGACTTTTAAAGGCCATTTAGAATGTATGACAGGAAACAAATAAAAGCATACCACTTAGCTTTATGGAAGTTATTTTTATGCATCAGAAAATGCCTTCACACATATTCTACTGCCATAGTTTTCACTTTGTTATTTCAACAACAAAATCCTTTAAAAAAAAAATCATTGTTGTAGCATGGGTTAGTGAACTAAAAAGATACTTCTTTCTCTAACCTGCTGGGTGGTAGATAATCTTGGCTCTGAAGGACATAAATTTATTTACTTGGTTATTGGTTTAACTATTTGAGCCATTATGAAGTTACTGTGAAAGAAAAGTATGCATTATTTTCAAAATAATTAAGAATTCTTGAAAGACCATGCTTGGATATTATGATAAAAATATCAACTATGAGAATCACTATAATTTTTGTGTAACATTTATGTAATCTAGGTATCTTTAAAAAAAAATTTTTAATTTTATTTTTAAAAAAAAGCATGAAATAATCTTACAGCAACCAAAAAAAAAAAAATCAACTATGTGTTATAGTTACAATGGGTTGGTCACTATATTAAGCATGTTTCAAAAATTAACTTATTTAATGCTCAGAAACTCTATGTGGTCAATATTATTATTATTTCTACCTTACACATGATGAAATGGAGGCATCATAAGGTAGGTGGCTAAATAAGGACACACAAGTGGTATGACTCTAGAAAGCAGGCTTGATGCAGTTATATAGGCCCAAAAGAGCCAGCAAATCAATACACTTCCTCTAATCCACCTTATCTTTGTAGAAGGGTGTTGGACTGTTATTACACATGCTTCCCAGGATGGGCTCATCAATCATCCTTTCGAGTTTAGCAAAATATTTCTTCCAACCACCTCAGTAATCTCCCTGAGAGTTTCCAGTGACAATTTCAGAGCTCCTTATAATAAGAGCTAGCATATACATAGTGCTTCTCCATGCCAAGTGCTATTCTAAGCAATTTTTCATATATTAACTCACTTAAGTCTAACCACAACCTTTGAGATAGATGCTATTAATATCTTCCTTTTACAGATGACAACACTGAGGTGGGAAAAGGTCAACTAATATTCAAAGTTGCAAAGAATATGAGCACAGGCAGCCTAGTTCCAGAAATAAGACATAATATGATTGAAGAAAAATGGTTGTTGGATTCAGTGAGCATGAGATTAAATCTCGTATAACACTATCATGAACGGAGAGAGGAAGCACTGTCTGTAGAGATGATATAAAGAGCCAAATCAACTGTTAATTGATCTGCTTTATGTTATTTTCATGTGCAAGCAATTCTAAAAAAAATGTTAGTGGTAAAATACTCCTCTTCTCCCCAGGTGAGCCTCTTCCATTCTCCTTCTTGCTTATGCAATTGCCAGGACAAATCCAAGATTTTTTGAGCTTAACTTAATAATGCAAAATTAGAGTTAGTAGTAAGTAATCTGCAGGGTTATTATTAAGGAGACAACATAAGTGAAATAAGCACCTGTAATACAGTCACTTAAAAATATAGGAGTCATTTAATTTTAGGCAAAATTTGTGTCCACATCTTGTTTCTGAATAATGCTCTAATACACGGCCAGCTATTGGTCCTTCAACACGGTCTCATTGCCCTCACTCACAAAGCTTTATAAAAACTAAAACCAAAAACATAGTGACAGTGCTGCAGACCCTTATTCTATATCTGCTATCAATGCAGTCCTAGTAGAATGTGGTCTGCAATTTTCAAACTCAAAAATACTAAATTGTAAAACTTTTTTCTTCTTTTCTCTTTGTAGTGAATTAAAATGAAGTCGGAGCTTTCACACTGTCATGCTGCCTCAACATCTTAGACCCTGTCATTAGGTCCCTTGATACTTACTTTTCCAAACTTCTCCTCCTCCTTACTTCCTACCTTGTTTTGTGCCCCTGTGGAAGTCAAACACAAACTTTCTAATCCCCACCCTTGCTTGACTGACCGCTACAGCCCCAACCCTCTAACACTGTAAAGCAGGGCCCCCAGGGTCACTGTTAAACTCTTGTCCCCTCAGTGGGCTTGGTTGAGCCTCTGCTCCTGCTGTATATCCCTCCTGGGACCCTGCAAAGCCTACTCCTCCCTATTTATGACCTGTGAGTACTAACAAACTTTTTTCATACATCTCTGATGTCACTCCTCCTTTCCACACCTGGCTATTTATGTAAAGCACCTTACATTAGAGTATCTTTCTTGACTCATCTTCATTTGTGTTTTGAAAGAATGGCAATGGACTGGCAAGAAAAAGTTGAGGACCTTTGTACTGCAGAATGGATATAACACATGCTGGGGATATGGCTATTGGCCATTTCCCAGTCCTCACCTACCTGCCCTCCCTTTTCTATTGTGTGCAGATATTTCAGTGTTTATATTTAGCTGCAGGGAGAAGAAGTTAGGTTTAATGGCAAAGCCTGACCATGCCTTAAACCCTAACCTGGGAATAAGCAACTCCAATTGCTTATCAGGGCAGGAACTCTCAGTGGCAGGGCCTCCTTCCCCCTGGGTAGTATAAATACCCCATTCTCTAGCAGCATGTATCCATCTTTTTTCTCTCTCACAAAGTGGGGCATGCAGAGCTGACATCCACTGACTCTGGCCTCCCTGGATGACTGGCTACAATGAGAACTCTTCCCCTGCTTTTCTGGGCGCTTTATGCTGTGTAAGTAATAAAGCAATCATTTGCTGAAAGTCTCCGTTGTGCCCAAGCCTGTGCTCCACAACATACCATGTGGCAACTTGCTCCACAGCACATCTCTCAGACTCATTCTCTATCCATTTAGTCAGCAAATAATGTAAAGCACCAACAATTAACCTGGAACTGTAGTAGATGCTGGGGATACCATCTGTATAAGTGTCATATTGCTGCTGTAACAAGTTACAACACACTCAGTGGCCAAAACAATACAAATTTAAGTTAGAAGTCTGAAATGGGTCTCACTGGGCAAAACTCAAGGTTTCGGCAGGACTTACACTCGACAGTTTCTAAAGGCTGCCTACATTTCTTGGCTCATACCGCCCCCCTCTTCAGCCAGCAGTGATTGGTTGAGTCTTTCTCATGTTGCATCACTGTGACCCAGACACTCCTACCTCCCTCTCACTTATTAGGACCCTTGTGATTTCATTAGCCTCAACTGGATAATCCAGGATAGTCTCCCGATTTTAAAGTCAGTTTATCAGCAAACATAATTCCTTCTGCAAATTAATTCCCCTTTGCCTTGTAACAAAGTATATTAACAGGTTCCAAGGACTGAAATGTGGACATCTTGGGGGACCATTATTCTGCCTGCCACTCTCTGTTCACGTACTATTTAGAGTATTGGAAGGCAGATTCTAATGACATGATTACCAAACAAATAAACATATATTCACAAAGTGAGATCCATGCTATGAATATTTCTCAGAGTTATGAGTCCTTATATCAAGGAGAGCTAATCTAGGCTAGGGAGGTTTTCCTTAGTAAGTTGATTATATTGGTCTTAACATCTGGAGGAAGGGTGCAGTTCACTTAGGGAAGGGTGCAAGGCAGAGTTTTATTACAAGAACCCATACAAGGGTTCAAAGGTAAGGGAAAACAAGAGACTTGAAGTAAGAAAGAAGACCACTGTCCTTTGAGCAAAATGAGCCTTGTAATCCAAGCCATCACTAAGATCTTGGAATATTCTACTGATGGAGATGTTAGGAAGAAAATGGGGAAGAAAATTTGGTTTCTCTTTCTCTACCACCTTCAGGAATGGCTCATGTCCTTGATGTTTACTTTTCTTCTGGGTGTAGTAAAAACATTTGCTTAATTTGCTAAATTATGTACAGAGAACACTTTTTTCCCCTCAGCTTTTTGATATATTTGTCAGAATATTTTTAGGTATAAAATACAAGTAAAATCTTCAAAAGTTATTCATTATTTCTGAGTACCTCTAATTTGTCACTTTGTATTTTTGCACATCCTTAATGATTTTTTTTCTCCTTATAATCTCAGTCCTTTATATATTAGTACAATAATTCCACTTGTGTCAATATTAAGGATTTGGTCTTCTTTTTTTTTTAAATTGACAAGAATAAGAAACTCTATACATATTATAGGTGTTTCATAATCAACGTACTCTCTAAAGCATTCTTGGATGAGGCTGTTATGTTGATGGCTTCAATTTAATTACTGCTTTTGTTCTTCAAGAAAACATCTCATCACTGGCCCTGTCAAGGCACTATAGTCAATACTGGGGTTTTAGTGGTGGGTATAATAGAGTTCCTTTTGCCAAGTTTACAAAAATCTGTTTTACTGCCTGTTGCTGCAGTAAACAGATAAAATAATTATGTCAGTATCATTTGATGAAAAAACATAAAAACATGTTTTGGATCATAAGTAACAGTGTCAGCACAGCCAATTGTGTACAGGATATGAAAAATAGATATTATCGGTTTATTCTGAAAGGTAGCCAGTGAAGGATCCAAATCCCTGGGATTGAGCTCCTAGTCTCTGTTTTATAGCAACACTCTGTGCAAACAGGCATACCTCATTTTATTGTGCTCTGCTTGATTGTGCTTCTCAGATAGTGCATATTTTGCAAAAAGAAGGTTTGTGGCAACCCTGCGTCAAGCAAATCCATTGACACCCTTTTTCCAACAGCATGTCTCACTTCTTGTCTCTGTTACATTTTAATTAAGGTATGAATGTACACTGGTTTTTAGACATAATGTTATTGCACACTTAATAGACTACAGTATGGTTTAAACATAGCTTTTATATCCACTGGGAAACCAAAATGCTTGTGTGACCAACTGTACTGTGATGTTTCTTTTATTGCAGTGGTCTGGAACCGAACCTGCAATGTCTCTGAGGTATGCCTGTATTCTCTCTGATCACCTAATTTATTATATTGAAACTACTTGTTTAGCTTCTGTCTTTCACTTAGGATAAAAAATTTGGGGGTCAAATGTTGTTTTTTTATTTAATCCGTTTTGCCTTAGATATGTCATAGTAAATGGAATATGGTGCATAGTGAATATTTTTTAAATAAATTAAATTGAAGTAAAATATCATTCAGAGGAATTAAAAAATCATTGATAGGCATTCATTTTATGCCACACTAATGCTACTGTGTTATTACTTCAATATGTTAAAATTTATGAAATGATACATTTCATTTAAAGATAAGACCCAATTGATTACAGATTGAAAATATGCTTTGATAACAATTCAAGTAGAAATATAAATATGACCCCATGCTATTTCAACAATATAGGTTGGTCTGCTCAAGTCTCATAGATCAAAATAGATTTTTTTTTTTAAATTCAGAAATCTCATTGATCAAAAGCACAGCCCTTTCTCATATTACACCAAATTCTCTGGTCTGTGTCATTCATGTATCTATAGTTAGAGGGGCTGAATTAACCCACCATCTGAATTTCAATGATCCTATTTGTTAGCTGCTAATTATGCTGGTTGACAATTATAATAAAATTAAAATTTCCAATATTAATATAAATTTAAACAATACAATTTAAGATCATTTTCAGAGATTAAGCTATTTCATTCAGGTAAATAGGAAAAACAAATTTGGTTAACACAGAGAATATAAAGATTTTCTATATCGTGGTAAATATAGGATCAAATATTTTGGGTGTTCTTAGTCCTTAAATAACCCAAAATAATATGAATTCTTTCACTTTGTCCCTAAAATTGGCTAACAAGAAGAAAATAAAATGACAACAACAGTCAATTTGATAACCGCATGCATTCATAATGTTAGAGAATTGCAAAGTTCCCACAGGACGTAACACAATTAAAAGAATTTTAGGGTCATGTAGACCTAGTTCTGAATTTCATTTTTTGGCTGAGTGACTTTAGTAAATTAATGCAAGTTAGTTAAATTTCAAATTCTGTATCAGCAAAATGGGATAATAATACCACAGGTTTGTTTGGGGAATCACATGAGATAATTTATGTAGAGTGATAAACACAATGCTTGACACAGAATTCACAGTAATTAATTGTTATTATGCTTATTATTACACAGGCCTTGCTATCAAGCATGATCTCATTGTTATCAATCATAATGTTATTTCTAATATATTTCCAACATTGTACTATTTATCTCCTTAACAGCAAATATTAAGAAACTGGACTAATAAAGAATGATAGAGAAAATGATTCACAGTGACTTTTCTAACCTTGATATTTTTGAGACTTTGACTGTGACGTGATACTGACTTCGGGGTATGTGTTTAGAGCCTTCTCTGGTTTGATGTTCCCTGACCTTCTCTGACATTCTTCTGACCCTCCCAGCAGTTTTTCTCTAGCTCTCTTCAACATTTCCTCAGCTTCCTGGCTGTGCTTCAATACCCTTGGAAATTTTCCCAGATGATTCATAAAAAAACCATGTAGAGTAAGAACCTCAGGGTCACAAGCTTAGGAGAAGGGATTCTGAAGGGCAAAGCAAGGCTATCCAGTGCAGAAGTTGTTCATGACTTAACAGAGAAACTTTAACTGGAAGAAAGTACTGGATTGAATAGAATAAACATATGAGGATCTTATAGAGTCAGATAAACAAATCATTCAGAGACAAGAAAATTGAATTGAGTGGGAATGATTTTTCTATTGGAGTTTTTATTTTAATAGGGATTTTTCAAATTGCATGTTTCCTACAGGCTTTTTCTTATACATATTTACGAGAAGAAAGTGATATATCCAATCCAAACAAATATCTTTGTTATTTTTCTTAGAAGTTTAAAAAAATAGTAGAACACAAACCAGGGGCCAAAGAAAGGCTACAAATCTAAATTTAAGCTTTATTGTAAAAATACACATGCCATAGATGTTAATAGAAATAATTTTCAAAAAATATTTTAAAACAAAACCTAAAACAGTTTAGGTTGCAAGATAAAAAGGTTTAAAAAATTGATGGAAATAGTAACTCACAAAGGCCAGGCAATATCTATAAATGTATAACACCTATGTGCCTCAGCTACTGATGGCACTGTTTTTGAGTTGGACAAGATAGGTTTACCTACCTGAACATTGTGGTGGGTTGTTGATATCCTCTGGTGCAAGTCACAAAACAATTTGAAATATGCTTGCTATGTCGCATTTTCCCAGAGGCATGGACCTCTAGGTGGGGGCTGACAAGGTCACTAACTAGTCTCTAATCTCCCTGGGGGTTCACATAGTCAGGGACCTCTGAAGTGAGTCTGCCATTCACACTTGCAAGTCATCTTCCTGGTCTAGGAGAATGACACTCTCTCGTTTTCATTGGTCCAAAAAGGATTCCCTCATTAGTTCAAAAGGCACTCTGTCTTCCTCCTCCCTCTCTATCATTTACTTCCTGCACTTAACCTTCACAAAAGTTTGTAAGAGTGGAGTGGGTGTAGTTCAGTGGTTGAGTGTGTGCCTCTCATGTATCAAGTCACGGGTTCCATCTCCGAAATCTCCTTTCAAAAAAAAGTTTGTAAGTGTTTTATGGATCCTTGATACTTGATTTCAAGTTGCTTTGATTTTCCAGTTAAAAAAAAAAAAAACCCCAGTAAAAGGTGTGCAAAAGTCTTAGTTACCTTCTTGAAATGCAGTTAGACATAGTAGAGAGTAGAAACACACACACATATCTCAACACTGTTTTTATGTATTTTGATCTCAGTGGAACCACTGTATTTTCATCTCTGTGGAATTGATATTCTCCCTCTGCCCTTGCAGGATATTATCATCCTGATACTAAACTCATTCATTTAAAATTTTTGTATTTATTGAGGCCCTTTAATAAGCCAGATGCTGTATTATATTTTGGCTGTACATTGGTGGTCAAAACTACAGAGTTGTTATAATGGAAATCACAAGGTAGGGGAGGATATGGACAGCAAACACATACACATATAATTATTATATATAAGAGATAGTAACAGAAATATATATAAAGAGTCTGCATCATAACCAAGTCCTAGTACTCTACATGTCGTCCAGAAGTTAGAAACCCAAACTGCTTGGAGTTCATATGTAAAAACTTGACCATGAATGAACAATTCTAACAGATAAGGCAGAGAGCAACACAGTGATGGATTAGACTTTATTCCTCATATTCAGGAATTAATAGTTTCTAAGAAAATAAAAGTCAGCTTTATGAATACTATTATCATTTAAGATGATAAAGAAATATGGTAAAGGGCATGGGCCATTCAGGTATAAACAGAAGACTCCACAGCTAGTTGTTATCTTATGCCACTTGGATTCCAGAACAGGTCTGATTGGTTAGCATTTGTCCACTATTCCTGGTGGTTAGTAGAGCACTGCTGCCTGCCTTAAACTATGTATAGATTGGGGAAAAAAAGAGCTGTGATCACCACTTCCTTCATAATTGAACTGAATAAGATTTACTTTTCATTCAAAGCAATCCCTAAAAATTTGAAAAAATGTCACAAATAAACCAAAATCTTGGAAGCCAACGAAATTGAAAAAAAAATAATGATACCTTATCAAAACTTAAAGTTTATTCAAACTAAATAGTCTTCAGGGAATTGCAGCTTCTGTTTCCTTTCTCTTAACTTAAAACCTGTCTGAGGCTCTTTCTTTCAATACCTTAGCTTTATGGTTTGCTTTTAATTCTTCAGCTGACAGTGGGTACATCTGAGTTAATTTATTATTATTATTTTTTAAATACATACGTATTATGTAAGTTTAGGATGGCCAATAAAATATATGTATGCCATC
Source organism: Cabassous unicinctus (assembly GCA_029593785.1). Lineage (NCBI taxonomy): Eukaryota > Metazoa > Chordata > Mammalia > Cingulata > Chlamyphoridae > Cabassous > Cabassous unicinctus. Next base: position 16,654 of record JAQZBX010000465.1, on the reverse strand, counting down.
TATATGTTTTGCATGTCTGTTAAAACTCATAATCCAATTTTTATTAAAACTTACAACAATGAAAAGTTTTGGGAAGAAACAGAGAATGATGATTAAATGCTTTCCCTATCCTTGCAGAATCAAGTATACTTATTAGCAGGATTCTATTACATCTCAGAAATACCTTTCTCTGAATTGGAAGCGTAGACACTGAAACTTAATTGTACCTATCAAAATGGAAAGATAATATTGAGGCAAGTTGTGAAAAATTAAGATTTATGCCCTCCCAAGGTTCTCTGTTTTCATTAACAAAATATCTCCAGGGAAGGCATTTTTAAAATAATAAATAGCTTGGGTGTGGAAAAGTGCAATCATGTGTGTGTGTGTGCGTGCTACTTTGTTCCTCAAATAAAAAGTGCCTTGTCTTAAAACAAAAATGCACAGGCAATACTACCGTAAGTAACAAATCACGTATGAAAAATGTGAAAGATGGCATTATCTATATGTCAGTGCTTCCTTGTATAATTAGATGTATTATATTTTCTTCAGTTCCTATAGAATACCTATGACATTTTTGTTTTAAAAGTTAATTCATAATGTAAATGAATAATGCATTTTTCTATGATGGACACCCAGAACACTTATGTCATGTCACCAATGATGAGGGTGTCACAAATGCAAGAAGAGAAGTGATAGCTAGAAGAGTTATTTTTCACTCCATCAAATGTTAGGGTAAAATTGCACTATACATTGGCCTTGTAAAAAGACTTTCTCATTCCACAATTTGTAGGGATCAGGTCTCTAGAAATCCATGGATAACTTCCATACATGGATTTACCCAGAAGAGGAAATTTCAATTTGGCATTATTTTTCTACTTGAGAACAATAGAAGAAGCAATTTATCCCTAGGGACAAGTGGAGATCTGTAACACGAAACCCACTGGGGAATGTCTTACTAAAAAAGCCCCTTTTTAAAATAAAATTATTATTTTTAAACAAGATTACACAGCTTCAAATTTAAGTTTATTTAACACAATCAGGTATTTTATAATATATATTCAGAACACATAAGGTTCTGATGTATAATGTATAACATTTAACAATTCCTCACAACTTTGATAAACAGTGTAGATATTTGCATGCACTAACCTGGTTATAATAATATAGCAAATCAAACTGAAGATAAGGAGAAGGAGATCTCAATTTTCCTAATTTTTAATCTAGTTTTATTATAATGATAGCTTTAAAAACAACAACAACAACAACAACAAAAAACTTTCCTCTGAAATATTCAGATAAGTGAAATTTAAAAGAAAAAGTTCTACATCATTTTAAAATGTTTTTTGCTATTAGGGATATGTCAATTTACTTAGCTATTGATACAATAGTTTCCTCATATTTTAAATTCCTTGAGTGTGGTAATTTTGATAACTGTTAAAATCACCTTGAATGGCACAGAGTATATGTTCAATAAATGTCTGTTAAGTAAATGCATATATTGATTGATTTTAGTTTAATTGTTTTACCACTACCTTATTCATCTGTTCTTTTTTCCCTGTTTCAATAAAGGACTTCCTCTTGTCCTTCTATTCTGACAGGATAATAATAGCCTCTCTCTAATCCAGGTTCTCAAACTATTTTTAATTACAGTTATATATATATTATATATAGTTTTATATATATATATATATATACACACAACGGAAAATTTCCCATTTTAATCAATATTAAGTGCAAAATTAAGTGGCATTAACTAAATTCACAATATTGTGCTACCATAACCAGCATCCTAAATAGTGGCAAGATATCCCTAGTTCATGGATAAGAAAGCTTAATATTGTTAAAATGTCAATACTACCCAAGAGATCTATCGATTCAACACAGTCCCTATCAAAATCCCAGCAGCCTTTTTTGTAAAAATCGAAAAGGTGATCAAATTTCTTTTAATCTGACTAGATGCCAGAAGAAAAAATAACCCTAATCCACCACAAAGTAATCAAAGTGAATGTCCAAGGATTAGTTATTGAATTCTGAACTCCCATATTTGAGCATGTAACTTGATACATGAAATTCTAATGATTAAATTTCTAGTTGGGTTGGGGAATGTCTCTAAATGTAATAGAAGTTTGATATGTATACTCGCTGCTATAAGGATACAGAACATAATTATTCTTGATGAAATGGCTTAATTATCAATCTCAATTTTCACTAGTCTAAATTTTAATGCACACACATGTACCCAACCAATTTTGGGCAAAGAGTTATTGAAGGAAGGTAGATAATGAAGACAAAATGAATATTTTTCATGTGTGAAAGCACAAATAAATTGATTCCTACTCATTTTATCATGCAATCTACCACCAGCATGGGTTATATATCTGTATATATATTTTACTCATTTCTGCTTCTAATTTCTTTCCTAGGGTTCATATGCAAATAGACACACACATTTAGGAGAAAAAAACTAAAATGGACCTTTAAATATGTATTTTGGTACTGAACACATGTATCAAAACATTTTTAAAAGCCCTTCACTTAAATTCATATTTGATGTTCTGTGGTATCAGATAATAATAATAGTGATAATTTCTGTTTTTCACAGTTTTTGAAAGGCATTTTTGCCACCTAATAATTTGATTGGCAGGCATAATTATGAGCCCCATAAAAATGGATGCATATTGTTTTGTCATGGAAAGTACATGAATTGGGATTATAATTTTTTTACCTGTAAAGTGTGAGCAAGTTAGTTGGCTTTTTTCAGTTCTAGTTTTCTAATTACTAGAAGTGAATATATTCATTATAGATGTATTGGTTATTTATTGACATAATATTGCTGTGTAAAAAACAACCCCAAAAAACTCAATAACTTAAAACAATAATTATTTATTATTGGTCAAAAGCCCTTTGGGTCATCTAGTGGTGCTGCTGATTTGGTCTGAGCTTGGCTCATCTTGGCTGGGTTCACTTATCTAGCTGCAACCAGTTGGCAGGTCAACTAGGGTCTGGCTGGTCTAGGTTGATCTCATCTGGGACTAATCATCTCTGATTCATGTGGTCTCTCATCCTGGAAGAGGCATCCCTCGCTTCTTTGGAATTTTTTTGAGAGAGTGGAAGTACACAAAACCTTTTGAGGTCTAGGTTTGAAAATGGTTCACTGTCAAATCCAATTTTTTTATTATTTATATGTACCCTTCTTTGCAATGCTGGAATTTCCTAATATACATCTTTTCTTTTACAGAGAAGGAGACTGACACGCAAAGAGTTTAATGGACTTATTGAAGGCTGTCTAATATTAAGAATAAGATTTGGCCCTAGAACTTACATCTCCTGCCTCCTACATATTTGCACAGTAGGTCATTTTTATAGAAAGTTCTCAAATGTATACTGAAATGAACAAAGCAGATGGGACATGATTATTCTGTGAATATGCTCATAGTTTATCACACAGTTTAGCAGTAGGTGTGGATAGAAAGTCTGGTACATTCTAATCCCGTTTTTCTTCTGGGTAACTTAAGGAGCAGATTTTTGTTTTTATTTCTATTTTTTATTAATTTTTAGTACCACCCAATCTTTATTACTAGCATAATAAAAAATGGATTTGCTGTTAAAAAGAGAGTCAAGGTAGACTCTGTTCAATTTTCATGTGCCTCTGTGGGAAAACAAATCAAACAAAAAAAAAAATCACATCAAATGGACTTAAGAAAGTGCCAAATTGAGGGCTGGGAGAAATACAAATGATAATTTATTTTTACTTAGGTTTATAGTATTTGCTATTTTAAAATTTTCTCTTTTTTACTTGTTGTGTGATTTTGGAATCAGTTAAAAAAAAACAACAACAACATTCAAATGAAGAACGCTATTGAAAATCCCGTAATTGTCATTTGGATGAATCGCTCTTTAATACTCTTCTAGATTATTCTTTTAACCCTAATACATTTTCCAATTACACCAGATGAAAACAAACCAATCCAATCGCCCAATTAGGCCCCATGTCGGTTGCACAACAATACTAAAGCAAGAATGGTCCTAAACAAAATCAATGTATTTTATAGAACATAACATGTAGTTTTATTTGTTATACAGAACTGCAAGTGTTTCTTTTTAAATTCTTCTAGGTTACTAGTTCTAATGATATCCAGGGATTCTCAATATTGAAGTGTACTTTTTACAAAGTATTTAATGTATTTGTAATTCACACTGGCACATCTTATTTTTCATACTTTAAAACCATTACTTTGCATTTTTCACATTCTTGCTTTCAATTTTGATAAGAAAAAAATTCTTATGTCTTTTTTTTGTACTAAAAAAGTAAGACACATTATACTTCTCATTTGCTTCATTTCTGGATTAATCTCTTTGTCATTGTTTGAAAATTGAATATGGATTATATCTGGTAGGAGAACTTTGGATTTGTGTTTGGTGTGTTCATCAGAACCTCTCCAAAATTCTGCTGTGATCGACTCAGTTCCTGCTCCACTCTAAAATCCTTAGTGTCTGGCTAATATTTTACTATCTTAGCTTAATATGAAAATGATAAAAGTAGTATAAAAGTTCTATATTTCAGCTTGATTTTATGAGATAATAAAAGTGAAACACCCCAGTTCATTTTTCGGCCTACTGAATCATTATCTGCAATATTCAGGATCTGTGTTTTAACAAGTGCCCGAAGAATTCTTAGAATCGTTAAGGACTTCCACTGGAAAATTTAAATATAGTGAACCAGAAATCAAGGGCCCTGAAATAGGATCTAAACTTAGTAAGCTGTGTATTTTGTGTCCTTCAAGAAATTGATTAAACACTAGATCTCAGATTCCTCTGCTGTAAATAGAAACATAACAAAACAAAATATTACACAGGCATCTAATCTTTCATTCAACTAATTTTGGAATAAAAAGGGAATAATTATGGAAGGTTTTAAAAACATTTATACAAATAAAAATATCATCTTCCTCTGTTTATGACTGCTGACAATATTTATTATTTTGGTTACATTTATTTTTCTCAACCTCCAATACATTTGATTGTAGGCTCTAACTTTCTAGTGTTTTGTTTTGTTTTGAAAATCCAAGCACATTATTTAATAATCTCTAAACCTTAATTTTAAATAGGAGACATAAAATGTAAAATGTTAACTAGAATCAGAGATTGCATACTTTCTGAATAGATGCAGTTCAGTCTCTTCTTAAAAAGTCAGAAAGTTTGACCTAAATATATTGAGGATGTAGGTGATATTTTTTACATTTATATATGAGGTTGCACTGTCAAAATAAAATATTTATTTTTCATTGATAGAAAGTAACTTATAGTAGCATTTCTCTTCCTGCTGAAATATTACCAATTAAATAAAACATGAGATCTAGAGAGAGATTTTGCTTTGATTTCTCCATATGGATTTCAGAACTCTGTGTTCCCTCTGCTAGAGCATACCACAAACTGATTTGTAGCTAGTATATTTTGATGCATCCTGGCACTTTGAATTCTGAGGCAAACCAAATTCCTGTTAAAATATCAGGAAACTCAGTATTAGGGTTTGGGTCCACTAGTTAATTTTTGATCTTCATCAGAAAAATGGTGTGAGGTCAATTAAAAATATTGTTTTTAATTGCATCCTTTGCTATTGAATTATAAGAAAAGAACTCTACAATAAATACATTTAAGTTTATCAATGCAAAAAAACTGAATATTGAATTCACAGTTTAATCGATTTAAATATATTTGAAATATTAGTACCGTATTCTCAGAAGATGAGTAAATAAATAGTTTATGCTGCTTACAATATATATAACTCATTCTGGAATAGACTGATATTTTTATTGCTGTAAACTTTAATGTTCCCTGTTGATAATAGAAGCCTGTATATCATTTCTCTATACTTCTTTGATCTGTTCTCTCCATTCTGCCCTATCTACAACATATCTGCTCTCTGCTGGTCTGTTCTGCAGGTGAGTACAGATGAGGGCCAGGAATATTGAGGGTGTGCCTCTGCACCTTCTTGAATTCCTAGGAAGCAATAAGTGCACTAGGAGGGCAGGAGAGTGATTGTCTTCTTCATCTGGAGCTAATCATGGCAGCAAAGAAAAAGAAGGGAAAAACATAAATGTGCAAGGGAGACATCATCTCTAAAGGAAGCAAAGTCATATATACCTAAACTTGATTATGTCTTGTTTACCAGGGGTAGTGCATCAGAAGAGGGAAGAGTTGGTGTAAGAATTGTCCTTAAATTCTTCATTTTTTCTGACATTTTCAGAGGGAACTCTTTGGGGGAAATAAAAGATATTTGGGTTCATTATGATAATATCTGAACTTTTAAGATAAGAAATCAACTCAAACTTAAATTAAGACCTGCCTAGCTACTAGATCTTAGGGTTTGGTATGGCAGGATGAATATACATGTTGCACATTTCTGTTTTCTGGAAGAATTACTAAGTAGATAGTTTGCTAGGATTTTTTAAATTGAGATTAGGGCTCTGACTTCTTTGTAGTAGGTTTAGCAATATCTGGTGATCAGAACCAAAGTTTTCCACTCTAGGGACAGAGTTTCTCTGACTTTTCTATGAGAATGGAATTTAAACAACAGAATACAGTTTGCAGTTTTTCTTTTTGAAATTACTGAGAAAGTGAGTTTAACCAACACTATTTGCAGGATTTCTTTTAATAAGGAGGAAAAGATACACATATATTTATATTGCAAAGGAATTTCAGAAATCTCTTTGTTTTTTGAATATGAATTGTTCAAAGTAATATCTTTAGCTGCGGTGCCCTTCTGTCTTCTATGGCAGCATGATGTTATGTAGAGGAAAATGTGTGTGTGTGTGCGTGCATGTGTGCATGCAAGTGTGTGTCCATATGTGGAGTGCTTGGTGAAAGGTGAAGGTTAGGAAGATGAATAGAAGATATCCACATGCCAGCCTACCTTTCTTCAAGAGGAAAATAGAGAACCCCTCTTTCACATATATTTATATATACATATATATATAAACATTTTACAGACACGTGTATAAATTTTGCTTGAATTTGAAGGAATTTTGTATATACAAAGATAGAGGAGTCATATGAAAAAAACCATCCATCAACAGTTTTTGCAGCTTTAGAAACACTCAAAATTTAATGCGAGTACTTTGTTGCCACTTGCAGTTCCTCACATCATTGGACAATTAGATTATGTGATGTTTTTTTAAAGTAATTATGAGCACTAAAGTGCCTATCCTTGATTATGACAAATGCCTGTCAAGCTGTGAACTATCTAGAGAAATACTCAAATCTATTAAGGACCCTGATGATCTTTTTTATAATTTACTTTACTATAGGCAGAGTCTGAAATGACAGAATTAAATTTAAGGTCATCCAGTGACTCTAGATTTCCCCAGGAGCTATCATTGTTGAAGGTCAAAGGAAAAAAAAAAGAAGAGTTTTTAAAGGATCCTGCATTTAACTTTTTAGATAAGTAAAATTAGAAAAAGCTTCTTTGATGCATTTATTAATCCACTCAATTTATAAAATTCACTGAGTGCATTCCTTGTGCTGGGCATTGCATTGAGTACCAAGACTCAGTGACAAGTCATCCACTTTGTTTGCCATCAAGAGCTTTACAGTGTGGTCGTGATGTGATGACTTAAATAAAATATAAAATAAAATTGTGATAAGGGTAAGAAGGTCCTAAGGTTAACCACAAGGAGGGGTGGCTAAACTAATTTAGATTAATAGAGAGAAGTTCCCAGAGGGGATATAGTTAAATTTTTGGACAGGTATATAGGAGTGGAGTCATTCTGGCAAGAAAGGAAATGGAAGATCAGAAGAAATAAAATAATTCTAGCTAAATGGATAGCATATACGAAAGATCAATGGAAGGAGAGAGCCTTAGGAAATCATTAAACTGTAGATAGTTCATTATGACTACAATAGAAGACTGTAAGACAAATGTGTCAAAATATTGGAATGTGAGCATTTAGCAAGATCTTGAGAGATTTAGTAAGGAATTTCAAATCAGTATGAGCCAGTGCACATTTTTAATTAGAGGAGTGATATGATCAGAGTTGTGCTTTAAAAAAAGAGAGAAAAAAGAAAAAGTCTCTTTCAACCACGGGGACAACTGAAATGAAGCAAGATGGATGAAGGAAGACCAGATGTAGTAGGGAGATAATTAGGACAAAATGAAGGAAGGTACTTCATTTCCTACCTGCAGAGCTGGGTGTTTAATGGTTCAAAGATTTGCATGAGAACATGGAGTTCAGCTTTGAACATTACGAATCTGAGAATTCTTGTGGGACAGGGTCATGGGAAAGTGTTGGAAAACATTGCCAGTCAACACAGGCTCTGGGAATTTAAGTTTACTGTATTGTACTTGATGTGAGAGATGAGAAAATATCAACTGTTAGCCAGTTCCCTTACTGATTCTGGGAAGAGATGAACAGAATGAAGTCTGTAAATCTGGTCTAGATGATACAGTTTGTCTACTGTTTTTTATTTGTTTCTGACCTAGAAGACTAAGTTCTTTATTGTTTTTATTTGTTTTGTGTAGTAGACAATATTAGGTGTCTCCATCATATCATTTAAGATCCCCCCACATGCTTTTTTACCTTGAATTTATGTATCATAAATTTTTGGTGTGCCTTTGCCTCCAAAAGACTGTACCTGCAGCTCCCAGAGCCTGATTGGCCCACAAACCCAATCATATCTTGGACATGTTTGCTTCAGCTACCTTCTTTCTCAGACAGGCTATTTCAATGAGGAGACACGATGGCTGCTGGAAACCAGAATTACTTTTGAATTTACATCTTTCTCAGATGGCTTGATAGGACCAAGGACGGATAGATGTGGAAAAAGGAAACCCCAAATTCCTTGGCATAGGTCAGGACAGTTGGGAAGTATAACAAACCTTATACTCAAGACATAGGTACCATCTTGAGGACTATGTCTGAGATCACATGCTGCTTGGCTTTCTCCCTGATTTCCCTGCTCTGCTTCCTTGAGGACCTTATTGCTTGCCCGGGAAAGAATTTCCTTAATAAATCACTTGCCTCACAAATCCTTGTCTTAGTCTCTGTTTCTGAGGAACCCATCCTAAAACACACTGTTTTTGTGTTTTCCCACCAGCATCCATGGCCCTCTACATGTCTGCTTAAGTAAACCTATGTAATGTCTGTGGTTCCATCTCAACACAAAATACTTGATGGCTTCCATGATAGTTTCTGATTTTTATGTAAACTTACATAACATTTATATTCTAGGTAATGGATGTATAAAAAGAAGTAAAGGTTTTATGTATGAATCTGTATTTGTGTGTGTGTAAGTGTGTAGAAATGAAGACCTTACAGGTATGTTAGTATTCTTTCAACTCCACATGACAGGTATCCAAATAAAACTTGATTAAAAGGATAATATATTGTCACAAGAAACTTGCATGAGCAAAAAGTGGATCTGGCCTTGGGCATTGCAAAATTTGGGATTCAATGATGTTATCAGAAGTCAGTCTTCTGCTTTTATATCTTGAACATGTTTGCTTCAGTTACTTTCTTTCTCAGACAGGCTATTTCAATGAGGAGACACGATGGCTGCTGGAAGCCATAAGCCTACATTGTCCTCATAAATCTGGCTTCTAGTGTTGCTATTTAAAATATAATTCCTTTTATGGTCTTTTGTCTATGACCTATTTTTTTTAAATCTTTGTCTCCAGAAGCTTTTAGGATTTTCTCTTTATCCCTGGTATTCTGCAATTTCACAATGATTTGTCTTGTTATGGGTCTTTTGTTAATTTATTGTGCTAGACTCTCTGTGGGCCATTTTAGTCTGGAAACTTATATGTTTTGGGTCTGGGAATCATTTTCATATTATTATTTTGATAATAGCTTCACTTCCATTTTCTCTGTTCCTTTTCCCTGAAATTCAAATCTTTTTAGTAAAGTGTAGTGATTTTCTAATTTTCTTATCATTTCCATTTTAATCTCATTCCTTCTTTTCTATTTTTTGGCTGATAATTTTAAATTTGCATTTCACTTATATTTATTTGCTTATTATTATAAGTTTACTTTCTAATGATACGAATTTATAAGAACTCTTTTCTTAGAATAGCATTACTTTTTATTGGATGTAATCTCTTATCTTTGAATAATTTTTAAATTTCCTTCTGATTCTTATAATTTTTCTCTCTTCCTCTAAATTCCTTCTTTCATTGCCCCATTTTGTCAGGTGTAAATCTTGTATGGTAGGGACTTTCTTTAAATGCCTGGTGCTTTTTGCATGCATTACCATATTTAAGTTGTAGCTCCAAGTTATTTATAAATAAATCTGGGTCCATAGACAGAGCTTGGTGATTGATGAGCTTTTCACAGTTAAATAGATAGAGGTACAGCTATTTCAAAGGGAGATGGTATAAGGTCAGTATTACATCTTTGCACTCCCAGTTATTGTTTCCCTATGTGGAGTTTTGCAATTACTTGCCTAGATGAAACCCGAGTTGTCTCTATTCTGAAAGCTAATATGGAAAGGCAGTTAAAGAGGTTGCAACACAAAGATATTCACTTAAGATCACTCTAATTAATGTTTATTTTTGGTGACCCTGAAATCAGAACCTCTCCTGTTCAAATTTTCAGAAAGTCAGCCATCAACAAATGGTGAAGATTTTATGAGCTGTGTGCTGCATGGAAAGTGACCCCAAAACTCAATGCTTTAAAATAATAATAATAATTTATTATCTCTCATAACCATGAGATCCTTGGATCAGAAATTCAGAAACAGCTTTGCTAGACAGTTCTGGCTCATTTTCTCTCAGTGAGTTTGTACTCAGATGTCTGCCAGACTTCAGTCATCTGAAGATTTCACTGGACCTGGAGAATCTGCTTTCCATGGTTGTGAAATCACATGGCTGGCAAGTTGGAACTAGCTCTTGGTGGAAGGACTCTGTGGCCCAAGGCTTCTGGGGTGTCCTCAGAGCATGATGTCTCATTTCCCCCAGAGCAAGCGAGATCTGAAAGAGGCCATAGCTGAAATCCTCTTATGATCTAGCCTCAGAAGTCATAAGAATTCTGTAGAAACTGTCACTTCTACAGTTTTTATACTGGTCGCATATGTCAATCCTGATTCATTGGGGAAAGGAACTGCACAGAGATGTGAGTACAAGAAAGTAAGTAACATTGGGGGCCACCTGGGTGAGTGTCTACCACAAAGGTTTTGTAATGCCGGTTGTTTTTGTTCTTATTTCCTTATTGCTCAACATTTGCATAAATGTGGGGTGGTTTGTCCTTTTCAGAATTTTATTTATATATGCAATAAAAAGTTTTATATATCTGTATTTATATATATATATACACACAATAAGGAATATTATTAATGTTGGCTTCAAATATTGTAAGATCAGCATCCCAAATATATTCTTCTACATCCTGTCTAATCTGCCTTCATTATTGTGTTGGCTTTACACTTTCTCACTTCTTTTAATGGCTGAAATGCCATATTTATCATTTATATTCAGTGAAAAGGAGTCAGCTTAATGAAACAAAAGGAAATTTCAGATAATTTCCTGCCTTCAGCTTTTATCTCAAGATATGTAACAAACATTTAGCCATATTTGCTTCTTCTATGGAAAGGAATGTTTCCAATTAAGAATTTTTTTAACTCTTTTCAAAAGATGGTCTTCAAGTCTTCTTAAAGAAACATTCTAATCTGAAGGATATGCATGAACGCATCTAAATGTACTTTAGTCAATGTTTGTCTTTTTCCCTCCCTCCCTCCCTCCCTCCCTCCCGCCTTCCTTCCTTCCTTCGTTTTCATTAACTAAGTAGCATATTTCATTCATTTTCCTGTAATTTCATTTTTATGTTCCAGTATACTCCATTACGTTCAGTCATCATGTCTCCTTAGTTTTCTTTGTATCATGACATTTTCTCAGACTTCCCTTGCTATTAATGACACTGACAGTTTTGAGGAGTATTGGGCAGATATGTTGTAGAATGTCCCTCAATCTGAGTTTATCTTATGCATTTTTCATAGTTAGACTGGAGTTATAGGTCTCTAGGGAAAAGATCAAAGAGGAAAAGTGCCATTCTCATCACATCTTATCAAGGGTACCTACATTTTACATGATTTGTTACTGTTGATGTTTACCTTGATCACCTTGTCAAAGTAGGTTTTGCCAGATACTCCACTGTAAAGTTACTTCCCCCCCACCCCCCACCCACCCACTCCACCCTTTCCATACTCTGCTCTTTGGTAACAAGTTACTCCTCTCTCTCTCTCTCTGTATATGTGTGTGTGTGTGTGTGTGTGTGTGTATATATATATATATATATGTGTGTGTGTGTGTGTGTGTGTGAAACTAATACTCCTTTATTTACATTGTTGCTTAGATGGTTCCAATTTTGGCTATTGAGGCTTCTTTCAGTAGGCTCCTTTATCCTTTTGATATGTCCCCATTTTTTTTTAATACTTCTTTACTTTCTGGCACCCTCATGCTGTATATTTCCTGCCTCAGCCCTACAATCAGTGCTTTCTCCATGAAGTCTGGGTTCCTTTTATTGGTGAGTTGTGTTAGAAACCAAGATCTGGGTCCTGTGTGTGCTCATAGCTACTGAGGTTTCATTGCTTCTAGGCCATCTTGAGGGGTAAAACTAGGAAATATATGTGTGTATATTAATCCATGTCAGCCCACATATCTATAACTATTACAGTGTCTATCCATCTATATCTATATTAAGTTAAACACAGGTCATCCTGATGCCTCTGACTCTAATCCATGCCACGTGGATCATTCTAGTCATTCCCTGGACCTTCATTATATCAAAGAGAATTCAAATATAGACCTTGGATTCAAAGATTCCCTTTAATTAACAGAAATCAATCAGAAAACTTTGTCTGAAAAAGCACAAAGTCCTCCCATCAGTGCAAAGTTCTTTTTAAGTTGTGTTTATTTATTTGCTTGTTTATTTTTATTTTCATTTCACTTACTTATGTACATGCTTTTCTCTTATTCAGCTGCATCAGGAATTTTTGGGTATTTTCAGAGTGGATGATTTGGATTAACTGAATTTCAGTATTCACAATATCAAAATGAGTTATTAAAATTAACATGTCCAGTTAAAGTCTATGTGTTTTCTCTTCAGTGTTACTACACTGATTTAGTCTTAATATTTTATGAACTGATATAGCAATTGTCATTGTTGCTTACAATTAGTGTCTTCTATAGAATTTACCTTTCCAATAGTGAAACTTTAAAATTCATGTCTCCAAGCTTAACGTTTTAGAAGCATGTTTCATATTTGCTAGCTATGTATATTCCACTGCAACAAGGATCTAAGCACAGTGTCTGCTCTATATTAACTAGGAGAAACAACTCCTTTTATTATAGTGATCTCTCCAGAAAAATAAAATAAAAAAGAAACACATCTTTATGCTTAAACCCTGCTATATTTTATCTGAAATTAGAGACAAATTATTATTAATTAAGGTTTAAAATTATGTTAAAATATAAATCCACAGAAGGGTGTGCCATTTGGATTTTATATATATTAAAATCACATAGTTGAATTTTATTTATATTTCCCTATAGAGTATTTTATACAATAATCAAAACAAAAAACAAACCCTTGTCTGTTAAAAGAGAAATCAAGTCCTAGAAAGATTAAGAATAGGGTAGGAAAGAGCCAGCTTAAAGTTTCAGAGCAGCTTAAATTTGAATCTCCTTTACCCAACTTACCTACCATGTCAAAATGGAAAACCTACAAAATCTCCTTGAGTCTCAGTCGCCTGTTATATAAATTAGTAATGATTAAATGCTTTTCAAAAATTTATTATTAGGATTAAATGAGAAAATATGTGTAAATTACCCAGGTCATTATAGGCATGTAGATCACTCAGTAAAGACTGATTCCCTTTCCCCTGCCCCGGGTAGCAGGAAGAAATGGAAAATCCTGTAGAAATATGATTCCAAAGTGAAGAAGAGTATTAAAAACCTTTCAGAGTGCATGAAGCACCATATTCAAAACACCACATTGTTTTCCACACTGCTATTTAATTATCAATTTACCTATGTAGCGGCCCAGAAGAAGAAATACCAGGGCCAGTTTCATAGCCAAAATGGATACCAGAAAAGGTGTTTCTCTGGTTGTTTGAATGGCAGTCCTAGATGTCCATACACCATGTTTGATATTCATACTTTATCATCAGGTTTCCTGGTCTAAACAGGACATAAAAAAGGGAGGAAAAATATATATAATTCAGAATATTTTTTCTCTACTGATATGTAGAACTCCTCATTCTCCATCCTTCAAACCATTGAAAATAATGATACCCTTCTACAAACTTGCAAACATTTTATTTCTTAACAATTATCAGAAACACCATCATGCACAAAATTAGATAATACCCTTTACTATGATTTTCTGTGATCTCTTCATCTCTACATTCTTTTCTGGATGTAGCTAACATTCTAGATTTTAATTTTCAGAAGTTCACACATTTTCTTAAAAATTTAAAAAGTGTGTTTTAATGCACTTAATGCGTGTTTATATTGGTAGTCACATATTCTCATAGATGTGCATTTTAATATATTCCTGTAAAGTGTTTATCCATAGATATCTTTGTATTAAAGTGAGGTTTTCACTCACAACTCAAATGAAAATGTATCTTCGTTGTTTGAAAATATTTATTTTAGAAATTACATAATTGTGTGTGTGCTCAAAAATAGTAGCACATTAATGCAAATTCATTTTTTCATTGATTTTTGGAACACACATCATGATGCTATTCTCCAAATGTTTGCAGGTGCAAATATTTAAAAGATCACAATTATAAGAATTTGAACATAGTTCCTCACAGCTGCAAATGATTATATAGTTAGCCCTTCATTTGTAACAGCTCCTAAAGTGCTAACAGCATATAAGCAGAAGAGTCCTGTAATAATGATGTAACAATACAGACACTTAGATAATGCTTACATTTTAAATAGATTCTTTAAATGTGTAATCCTATTTAATTATAAAAACGATATGCCTTTGGAAATACTGCCATCATCTTTTTCTCTGATTGATTGTTTTTACACAGTTTTTCAACCATTGTTTAACCTCTCCATTCTTATTCTCTTAATCACAGTATTGTCTGTGGACTCTTCTGTGAAATATACTTCTGCATTCAGAATGTTCAGCTGGCTCAAAAGAGTTTCCTCTGATAACCAGAAGTAGAATTTCTCACTTATTGTTTCAATACACCTGACCTTTTGCACTTAGAGCTAAGCTTCCCTTTACTGTGTAAAGGAAAGTCCTCTGTTCACTTGTGGCAAATTTGTAACTGCTGAATGTATATTACATATCCTCCTATTTCCCCTGAGACATTCCTCAGTAACTCCTGTGAAATATTTCTGTCCAGAATCCTATCATTATAGTTTAAATATCTTACATTATTTTCCATCTGGGGGCAGAAGTATTGTTCTCTCTTAGCAACTTGCTTCAACTCTGCACTTGACCTTAGGATTGAAGTTAAAGCAGTATTGCTCTTTGGAAAACTTCCAGAATGCATGCTTCAGTTTTAAACGGATGTGAAACAAACATGCCAAAGCTGAAAACCATAATCCTTTTGTTTCTTCATATTTATGTGGTTCAGCAAGTTGGGCTGATTTCAGTTTGGCAGTTCTTCTGCTAGTCACTATTGGATGATCAATGTGGCTTTGCTCTTCTGTTGGCTCAGCTGGGGTTGAATGATTTAATGTGACCTCTCTCATATGTGTGGGGTTGGTCCTGACAATTGAGTGGGCCATGAACTCCAGCAGGCTAGTAAAGGCTTCCTCACATGTAGGTGGAAGAGTTCCAGCCAACAGCATAAGAAGGAAATCAGGAAAGCCCAAATGTGTGTTTCAAGGCTCAGCTTGCATAATGTTTGCCAGTGCCTCATTGGTTAAAGCAAATAACATGGCCACGTCAAGTGTAAAAGTGAGAGGGTACTACACAAGGATGTGCGTTCTAGGGGTCATGATCTATTTGGGCCATTTTATATCAGTCTCCCATAATACTTTCATAATTCACATGACTATTTAAGGTGGAATCATCAAAGGACAAGGTTATATGGCAATTTTTCTTAAGATGGTCTGTGCCATTCTTTGATTTGGAAAATTTAACAAGATCTAAAATCTCCCCTCTGGTATTGTCCTGAAAAAAGGTATTGTGAAAACACTGAGACACGGAGTTTGATTAAATCTTTACCAGGTTGATGAAGATCTACCAAGGTTTCAGAAGCAATTAATAAATGTATATTTGGAAGTTTATAAAGAAAACCACAGATGTTGTGTGAACTGACATAATATCAGGTTAAGATCACCCATTTCGTAATAATAGGAATGACATTCCTTATAGAATCTGAGCATTCATATTTTATGGGCTCTCTAAACACCTGTACAGAATTGAACTGGATACAGCCTTTGCTTGGGGAGTGGTATAAAACTTTTTATCTTAACACTCTGATAATAAAAATCATTTTTAAATGTTCACCCTGATATTTGTACATTGATTTCATGCAATACTATCCTAATTTTTTAAGCATCATAAAACATACAAAAACATAGATTAAAATGATGCACTAATAAAAATTTTTTTCCTGTTCTGGAATGGATTGGAGTATCCATTACTCACGTTTGAGGAAAAATGGCTTGGGTGTCTCTTTTTTTTTTTTCTCATTTATAAGGCCACTCTATAAC
>JAQZBX010000464.1:87294-109592 GCA_029593785.1 Cabassous unicinctus | reverse complement strand
CTTCTGTATCAGAAAACTATATGCTCTTGGAAAAATAGCTCCTGGTGTGCTACTGGACTCTGGAAGAGATGAAATACTTATTCTGGGATATCAATGGACAATGTGGCCAGAACTGTCATTCTGAGTTGGGTTCTGTCTGATTTACCAACTCATAAATTCAGGTAGGCCCAGCAGAAATCCATTATAAAATTGAAGTTGGTATCTGGGATCAAGCACAATAAAGCTACACAATTATGTGGCCCAGACCTCCATGTCTTTCACAACTGTTTTACCGATATCTCTCCCTCATCTTATTCCTATGACCACTTAGAGGATTTTTTATGACCAGATTACAGAAGAAAGAAGACAAAGCTTATATTCAAATAGGTCATCTCCATATGTGGGTACAAGTTTAAAAAACAAAACAAAACAATAAACACTTGCTGTTAAACTGCAGCCCAATTCAAATACTAGTGAGAAAAAATACTCCCAATGGTCAGAGCTTTGAGTGGTGCACCTGTATGTACACTTTATGGAAAGAGAAATAAGTTAGAATATATATGGAACCATGGGCAGTAACAAATGACCTGGCTAGCTAGTGAGGGACCTGGAAGGAAAAAGATTAGATCAAGGTCAAGGAGGTCTGGGGAAGAGGCATGTGGACATACCTTTGGGAACAGACTCAAGATGTGAAAACCTTTGTATTACATGTTAACATCCACTGAAGATGATCTATAGGAGACATTTTATGCTCAAGTAGATAGAATAGCTCTGCCTGTTGATGTTGACCAGTCTGTTCTCACTGACCTCAATGCTTTTCCAATATGTCCATAAATAGAATGTCCATGGTAACAAGGATGGAAGCTATGCACAGGCTCAAAACCATTGCCTCCCACTCACCAAGGCTAGTCCAGCTGCAACTGCTGTCAAATATCCAAACTGCCATCAACAAAAACAAATCCTGAGCCTCTGAATATGACACCATCTCTGGAGAACAACCATTTGGTAGTTCACTTTGGCAGGAACAGACACATACTCCAGATTGTTTTGCCTTTCCTGCCAATAGTGGCTTGAGCAGTCTTGTTATACTAGGGTCTACATAGGGTTTAATCAACTGACAGAGGATCTTACATATTACATGAGACAAGATCCCACTTTATAGCGAAGTAGGTTAGCAGTGAGCCCATTACCATGTGGTGTTCTGCTGCACCCCACAACATCCAGAAGCCCTGGCCTTGAAGTGATAGAATGGTCTAAATAGTTAAAAGAAGTGTAGTTGAGATCCTAGTTTAAACATGATCACTCTGGACTATGGTACCCCATTATTGGAGTAAATGTACAACCTAAATCAACAACCATAGTATGGTGCTATTTAACCAATTAGTAAAATACATGGGCCCAGGGACCAAGGGGTAGAAGCAAAAATGGTCCCACTTCTATCACTCCCAGTGACCCAGTGACCCAGTTTGGTAATTTGTTTCCAGTCTCTGCAATCCTGGACTCTGATCTTAGTGGACCTGGTAACAGGGTAAGGCTCCATTGGGGGAAACAGCGACAGACCCATTATATCTCAAGTTATGGCTACCACCTACTCACTTCAGTGCCCACTTGCTAAGACTAGCAGTCAGAGGAGTCATCATCCTGACATAAGTAATTGGACCTGATCATCAGGAGAAGGTAGGACTACTGTTACACAATAGAAGACAAGAGAATAAGTGTGTTGCCCAAGTAATCCACTAAGTATTCCCTTGCCAAATTGTCGTGGCAAAATAGTAGGCACAGCAACCCTGCCTGGGAAGGGCATAGTGACCAGAAGCTGAAGCTCCTCAGACCTCTCTTGCTAGTAAGGCACTGGCCAACACTACTACCCTAGTGTTAGGTAAGTCACCAAGTCCAGCAGAGTGCAGTTAAGGGTGAGGTGACTCTAGATTAGTTCATGCCACTAACTTTCTTGTTTCCAACAGGAAAAGAAGTCTAACAAAAACAATTTCCAGAACTTACCATATGAGACCAGTTCATCCAAGTGGTATATGGAATAAACTGTTGTGGATGCTTAGGGTGGAAAAGCCACCTGCATCCCCTATCCCCTCCCCAAGACTGAGGCACTCATCTTCTCGGGTTCTGGAAGTTTTGATAGCTGACAACTCTCAGCTGAATCTAACTCCATTTTGCCCATGGCTGAAAAGAGCTGCCTTGCCAAAGATCATGCTTATTTCCAAAGCCAGACTGCATTTAATGACTGTTTGACATGGGGATAAAGTATCCAAGACCTTTGCTCCAATTTGGGATGACTCTGAAGGGTCATCCCACATCCCGAGTTCTTGGTAGGATTGGCTAAAAGATTGTTGTGACTTCATCACAATTAAACTTCTCCCTTTGCCAAATTCTAATTTCTTCATTTCCCCAAAGGTGTCGCTCCTGAGAACACTCTCCAAAAGCTTTCTGCATGCAAATCCCAACACAGACTGACTTCTTAGGAAACTGACCTTTAACAATTGTACATGTTATACTATTTTTGTGCATTTATGTTCCATAATAAAATAATTTAAACGTGAAGTGTTTTATTCTTTATCTACTACATATTAAATAATAATTTGCTTGAATAGCAATGACTCATGATGCACAAAAACATCTTAGGAAAGAACACTTGAAATGGCCATGCCCAGTGAAGGTTTAGGAAATCATAATAGGCAACTCTTTTAGAAAACGGGAATAGGATGAAGTGATACTTTCATGGCAGATTAGAAACAAACATGCAGGGGCTCCTGATGTTAAAAACCAAGGCCCGCAGGGGACGGATGTGGCTCAAATGGCTGGGCATCCATCTCCCATATGGAGGGACCCAGGTTCGATCCCCGGGACCTCCTGGTAAAAAAAAACAAAAAACAAACAACAAACAAACAAACAAAAAAAACAACCAAGGCCCTCAAAGGCATATCATCTTCACTAAAGTACTGTCTCTAGGGAGCCTTTAATTGCTTTTACAGAGAAAAAGTATATAAAGTGGCCCAGCTCTGGAACCTATTCATTCTTTATTAATGTCTACTATAATATCAAATATCACTTCCAACCACATTGCCATGAAAGAATGGAGCTTGGGATATGGTTCTATCCTGCATCTGTCTCCAAGTATGTTATACTCATACCCATTTCCACACAAACCCTGTTAGCATCTCAAATAGTGTATTCAAAGCAGAAATCAACTGAACCTTGATAATGATCCCCTCCTCATCTCCCTCTTGTAAATCAGCTTTTTCATGAAGAGTAAGAAATCTGTAATGGAGACTTATTCTCCACTTACAAAACCGTGATCTATGAGCCATCTGCATCACTGTGTAATATTGAACTTATTGTAGAGGATCAAACTTCTGATCAGCCCAGATGACAGATTCCTGGGCTCTATCCCAAATATATTGATTGGGAATCTCTAGAGTTTGAGTCAGGGATTTTGTAGTTGAATAACTTCCTCAGGTTTCTCTCATGCAGGTTAAATGAAAGAACCATCCCTTCAAATGTGCAGCCACTTATCTCTGCTTAGTTTAGTCGTCAGCTAATGATTGGATAAAGACTTCCTTAAATGCTTTGAAGCAATAAGTAACCCAATCTTTGTGGAGGAGATTTGTGTGTGCTTCAGGACAAGCCTTCACTGCTCAGGCAGGCAGTTTACACCTGAGTTTTCATTCCTGCTGTTGTAGACCCTCAAGGTCAGCCAGAAGCAAGAGATTTGGACCTTCTCAGGTCTTTCCTAAGCATGCACACAACGCTGGGCATGTGCACAGTCCTGTGTATGGCCTTCTAGATTCCCAGGAATTTATTGGAGCTTTCCCAAACTCCTTATGGATTTGTCATTCCCCAGCTTCTCCTGTTTATGTATTTAACTGTTACCACTGCCTCGGGCAGCATACTATTAAATGATGGCCACCGATTGTTTTCAGCAAAGGCCCTGGGGGAAAAGTGTTAGCACAGAGTGGGCTTTGAGTCAGGTCAAATAAAGACAAGCTCTGTGATTGGAGATTGGTCATTATTTAACCTCCTGAGCCATTAGCCATTCTCTGAGAAAGGAGCCCCTTTCCAATGCTAGGCTTCTAGGCTGCTGGCTTCTTTTTTTTTTTTTAATGGGTATTTTAATTGTAAAGTTGTTAGTTTTCAAAGCTACCATGGACTTGAGGAGAGAAGATGGAAACAAAGTTAAAGACCACAAATTGTGCTGCTCTTACCAAAATTCATCCAATTTCTTGAACAAACACTCCTTAGATTTTTACAAGCCTTTGATTAACTTCCAGAGTTCTGAAAAAGTCAACCTTGACAATGTTTGCCAGCATTCTTATTAATTTATGAAGGAGCATATTTGGAAGTCCTTACTCCACCATTTTGGAAGTGTTCTCACAGTGAAAGAAATCTTAAAAGACCTAAATTAATGGTGATATGCTATGTTCACTAATTGAAAAACTCAATATTCAGTTTTCAATTCTCTCCAACTTGATCTATAGATTCCTTGCAATCACAATCAAAATACTGCCAGGCTTTTTTGAGGAGATTAACAAGCTTATTCTAAAACTTATGTGGAAATGCAGAGCACCGAAAGTATCTAAAGCAATCTTTGAAAAAGTGGACAAAGTTGGAGGACTCAAACTACCTGATTTGAAGGGCTGCTACAAAGCTCTATAATCAACAGAGTGGTACTGGCACAAGGCTCAACAAATAGTTCAATGAAAATAAATAGAAAGTCCAGAAATAGACCCACACATATGGTAATGACTGACAAAGGCACCATGGAGTAAAGGATAGTCTTTTCAACAAATGGTGTTAGAACCACAAGATAGGCATTGAAGCTCATCTTTTAAATAAATGAATATTTCACACTATACAGAAAAATTAATTTCAGATGGATTATACAACTAAACTTAAAAGCTAAATCCCAGAAAGCTTTTAGAGAAAAACATAGGATATCTTTGCACTTGAAGATGGGCAAAGTTTTTGTTAGGACAACAGAACAAAAATGAATAAATTAGACCACATCCAAAATGAAAATCATTCTCATTAAAATATACCTTTAAGAAAATGAATACAAATGGCACAAACCAGGAGAAAATATCTGTAAACCATATGGCTGACAAAAGACTTGTTTCCAGGATATATAAATAATTCCAAAATTCAATAAAAAAGCCAACCCAATAAAAACTCAGCAAAAGATTTGAATAGATACTTCACAAACAGAGCTATAGGAATAGCTAATGAGCACATTAAAAAACTGCCCAAAGTCATTAGTCACGAGGGAAATGCAAATGATATGTGGGTTGCACGGGACTATACATTTTTCAAAACTTATCAAATGACACACTTAAACTTGACATACAGTGAAATAAACAAAACTTAACTAAAACTGTGACTGTTGAACTCCTTTTGATAATTTGCATGGTCAAGTGTTCAGGGATAAAATGTGTGATTCTGAAATTTAATTTGAAATGCATCAAAAATTGATGAATCAATAAGTGATGAAGCAAATATTGTAGAATTTATGTTATGGCCATATGATTGTGTAATTTCTTTCAAACAATCTTGCAGTGTTAGATGAAAAACATTATATGTGAGCAAAGAAAAACAAATAGAAGCTAGATTCCTTAGTTCATAAGCCACAATGGGTGATTGACTTACTTCGTTTTCTAACCAGTCCATATTCCCCTTGCAAATCAGAATTGCACTCTGCAGCTGACAGCTTCCTGGATTTGGCCACTTTATGTGCCACCCCAGATTGATGCAGTCCCACCTGCCCTCAGCAGCTTGGGTTGTCTCCAGGCTGGGGCAGCCACTGTGACAGGTTTGCCCTTCTCCGATTGCAAAGCCTTGGTCACACTGCCTTTGCCTCACCTTCTATCATTGTCTGCCTCTGCAGTCATTGTCCACAAGGATTGGCATTCTGAAGGACCTCCATCTTATTTACTGTAGTGGGAGCAGAGTAACTCCACTGCAGT
This sequence comes from Cabassous unicinctus, assembly GCA_029593785.1. Lineage (NCBI taxonomy): Eukaryota > Metazoa > Chordata > Mammalia > Cingulata > Chlamyphoridae > Cabassous > Cabassous unicinctus. Next base: position 103,641 of record JAQZBX010000464.1, on the reverse strand, counting down.
CTCACTAGGTTGCATCACAGAACAAGCAATATGGTAGGTAATGGTTGCAATTTTATCGTTGAATGAACAGAAACATATTCTGCTACAAAGTTTGGCTGTGAACTCTTTCAGAATTGATTGAGAGAGAACTTTTTAAATACTTCAAGATGACTTTATTTTTAACCAATGTATTCTTTTCTGTTTCTTCCAATCCTCACAGTTGAGATCGCCCCTGCTCCATTCCTGAATTGAGTATTCAGGAGAAAGAGCACACACAATTTCCTCCCAGAGGAAAGATTTCAGAAACATCAGGGATCCCTTTGAAGGTTTCTCAAAGATAGGTTGAGAAATGTCAACAGCCTGTCTTAGTACAGTGTAATGTTCAAAGCTTACTACAAGCTTTGGCAAAACCAAGTTTGAAACCAGGTCTGAATACCATTCCCTTGGGTAAGTAGTAAAGCCCCCCTGAGCTTTAATTCTCTCACTTTTAAGTCAGTTAAGCCCCAACAACTCTAAGGAGTAATAAGATGAGCCCAATACCTGGCACAGAGTAAGCCTTCAGTTATTAACATGATAAGCCATCAATTGCTCTGAAGTCTCTGGCGAAGGGCTTTTCCTTCAGCCTGAAATTTCCATGGAGCTAGAGTTCCCTGTGTTCCTTCTACTGGCAGCAAGCCCGAGCTTGATATACTCACAATTTCTTCTCCTTGATTTTTAGCAATAAAATTCTCTATGAAAATGGGAGACTGATAAAATTATGTAAGTTAAGACCGTTTTCTTCGTAAGTCCTCTGATTCATTCCCAAAACAATCATCAGAGAAGAGTTCCTTATAAGCTAGACCAGCATTTTTGTAAATCTCCTTGGGCAATGACTGAAACCACCTAAACTACAGGAAGCTTATCTTTTAGTAAAGTAAAATATCTGCTCTGCCCACACCTAATTAAAAGGGCTGATTTCATTATAGCACTGTATTACTTGGCTGCCCTCCAAGGTCTCTCTTCTCTGTGAATTTGCTGAGGAGAAAGGGATGGGGGACGTGCTTTATTTCACTTCTCAAGCTCCCATGAAACAGCAAACATGGCAGAAACAGCAGTCTGAGATTCTGGAGATAATTGCTGTTTAATTCTGGATTTGATAAGTTAATAAGAACTGTACAGAAGGCATAAGATGGGGCCCCATTCGAGGCATAAATGGTGTCATTGTGTATTGTGGGGTGTCATCTGTGTATATCTTTTAAAAATTACATCTTTCAGTGTAAGCAATAATCTTGCCAAACAATTATAGTGTTTACAGAATATGATGCAATCCATCTGTTGAAAAGACTTTTCTGTGTTTAGGCTGATAAAATGTAAAACAGTTGGAAAAGACTTAACAAAATCCATGGATCTTGATTTTTTTGGGAAAATGTCATGTTCTTTCTAGGCTATGCAATGGCAATTAATGATGAAAGCTTCCAGAGTTCTGCTGGGATCTGACAAGTTCTGTAGGATACAGAGTTAGCAACACTGCCAAGGCTCAACAGCCTTCCCTAATATACCAGATTCTCTCTAAGAACTGAACACTAAACCTCTGGTCAGGTGTACTTGAAATACAAAATAAAGCTTAAGAACATACTATCTACCCTCTACTGGCATTCTTTTCTTACCACTAAATTCAGCACAGTCAATAGAAAGAGTATGACTCAAGTAAAATTAGTTGACTAGCCTTTCTCTATGAGAGGTTCATTTGTTTTTGGGGTGAGCTGTGCATCAATGATCTAGATGCTTTACAAATGCTAACCTCTATGAAACTCATAGTCTTAGTTTGGGTTTCTCCAGATGCAGTTTCTGAGGCAAAGATTTGATGCTGCAAGCGGTTTATTTAGGAGGTGCAGGGAATGCTGGTCAGAGAATGAAGAAGTGATAGAGGAAATAGAGTCAATAATGGCTGTGCTATTAAGCTAGCTACCAAAGTTGAGTGGCTGGAACTCAACCTCAGAAAAAATGGTGTAGCACCCACCCCTCAAAATTATCCCTTCTGAGGGGTAAGAAAGCTGGGGATTTATTTCCCAATTCTCATCCATCATTGGTTGAGGGGGCTGCTTCTGGGTGGTGGCAATTCTCCAGTACTTCTCACCTGCCAAGTATAAGGGAGAAGAGCAGCTTTGAAATAGCAGAGAGGTAGACACTGGAAGTTAGAATTTTTCTGGAGCAAAAGAAAACAATAGGTTCTGAGAGATAGAAGAGGGGCATAGCAATATCTAACTCTATTTCCATTTTATTTTTGAGGACATATTAATACTATTCATATGCACTCAATATTTCTATTTAGGAGGGTTGTATAGATGGTAAAATCTAGTTTTAATGGGGAGTAGGATCTAGAGAACTTGTCTTGAAGCAGATTTGGCATAGCAAGCAACCTGTTTGTTTGTTTTTCTTAGGTCATTGTTATTGACTGTGGAGTGGAGGAATCTGATGAGGATCTACCGAGAGGTACAATCTACCCCCTTAAAGCTATGACTTTGTATTCCCACTACCAATTTCATGTGGTTGTTTAAAGATTCTTTGAGTTAAATAGCTTGAAATCATCAACTAATGATGAAGCCAAGATTCAAACACAAGTTAATTTGATGTGAAAACCCATGGTTAAATTATTTAAAAATACCATATCCTAGATCAGTGATTCTCAACTGGGGGCAATTTTGCTCACCAAGGGACATTTGACAGTGACTGGAGACATTTTTGGTTGTCACAACTTGGGGAGGTGCTATTGGCATCTAGTGGGTAGAGGCCAGGATGCTGCTAAACAGCCTACAATGCACATAACAGCCACCTGCAGCAGAGAGTTATCAGGTCCAAAATGTCAGTGGTGCCGAGGTTGAGAGAACCTTAAATAGAGGTTAGGGTATGAGTCCTGGTCCTACTACCTAGTAACAGTGTGACTTAGGTAAGCAAAGTATCTTTCCAGGACAGTAGTTTTTCACATTTTAGAATGCTTAAACCTGCAGATTTCTGAGCCCTAAATGTTCTCATTAAGTAATTCTGGAGCGGGGCCCAGGAATCTGTTTATGAAAAGTACCACCAGGTATATGAAGTAGACCATACTTTTAGAAGCTCCATTATATGGTAGTTTCTACAATTATTGAAAATTATGTTTATCATTTAAAGTATTTGACATACTTTAAGTGCCTGCAATTGTAAGCTGCCCTCATGACTACTTGGGCTACTTGTCATCAGGACCAGCCCCAGATTATTCTGAGTGAAGTCAGAATCATCCAGAATAATCAGATCAGGAAGCTGATAGAAACCAGCATCATGGCAGGGATATGGAAACATCTGGTGACTGTAAGAGACTTAATGTCCTATCCTGATGAATGACTTTGGGACTACAGTAGACTGTGGAACTTGAATTGCTTTAGAAAATCTTAGTTAATGCTGTCTATAAAATAGTGGAAATAGAGTGCTTAAAAGAGCAAGATTGTTCGATTTAGTTCCATACCCCAAAGTGTATCATGACATCTGCCACAGTCAGATTTAATAAATATGTTGACTAGATGGAGTGGTAGAGCAGTGGAAGAGCAGGGATATGCTAGTCTGACAGCTGGCAAGATATACCATATCCGAAAGATGGGATGAGGCACCTTCATGCCAGTGACTGACAATCCTCTCGAGTAATCCAAATCTTTTAAAGTAAGTTATAGGGGAGAAGACTATGGGTACATTGCCCAGATCCTTTCTAGGCCAGCATATCCATTACCCAGATGATGTAGTATGGGCTGTCAATGACTCATAAAGGCACACTTATCCAGAAAATTGCTCTCTGCTGATGGGAGACACCTCATATGGACATTAGTTTCCCTAATATACCAGCTTCTCTCTAAGAACTGAACAGTTGCCTCAGAGTAGGACAACTCTGTGGTAGTATTCTTGCTCCAGAACTGTAAGGGATCATGCTAAAGTAGATTTCAGCTGAAATTACATCTTCGCTTACCTCATTTCCCTGCCCTAACCTGCTTCTCTCACCTCCTTATAGACTTCTCCTGAAAGCATTCCCTCAATAAATTATTTGCACAAGAATCCCTGTCCTTAAGGAAATCTGACATAAGGCACATGGTACCAGGGGTGAAGGCCAAATTCACATGAGTACACATCCATTGGCTCCACTGATCCTACCATATACCACCATGCAGAAGCAGCTGGCCTGATAAAGAAACAACTTCTTGAAGGGGTAGATGAAATGCCATCTTGGAAATGATACCAGTAAGCACAGGGCATTATCCTTCTGGATGCAGTATACATCTTGAACCAGTAGCCACAATATGATGTTAGGTTCCCACTGGTAAAATGTGTGGGGCTGGGAACCAAGAGGTAGCAGTAGGAGTGTGCCTCTCTCCATCATTCCCAGTGACCCAACTGGGAATTTGTGCTGCTTTCAACTTCAGGTTTTGCAGATCAGGAGGTCCTAGTTTCAACAGTGAGGGATACAGTGGGAGTCTGCTAGTCTTAGCACTATGACTGCTGGCTGGTCACTTTGGCTCCTTATTCCTGTGCAGCAGCAGTCCAAGAAATGAGTTACCATAGTAGTAGCAGTAATTAACCCTGATCACTATCATGAGATGACAATATTCATGGTAGAGAGGAATATATTTGTCACCCAGAAGATTGACTGTGGTATCTTTGGGTACCAGCATGCACAGTTGTCACTGTAAATGGTCAAGTACAGCAACCACATCATAAATGTTTAGTAACCAGGGTCTAAGACCCTTCAGAGAGAATCAGGTACCCACAAGTCAAACTACCTAGAAGCTAGACCAGCAGAAATGCTTAGCCAAGGCAAAGGCAAATCTAGAATGAGTGGTAGAAGAGGGAAGTAATTGGTATCAATTATGGCTTTTAAACTAGCTCGGCAGTGGAACAATGTTATCCCACCAATATTCCTTATAAGTGTCTCCAGAAATTGGGACCAGCGAGAGTCCTAAGGAAGTTGTGCCTGAATTAAGTAAACTTAATATGAAAAACAAGTAGAGCTCAGTGGCAGACTGTAGTAGATACTATTAGCATCCTACCCAGATTTTCTTTCCTGGTGTACCCATCTTCTAATTGCTGTGGATGTTTGCTGCTAAGGGATCATAGGAGCCCCTTCTCCAGAGAATTTCTATCTCTTCTAAAAATGTCTGGGAGATTACATTCAATCTTATTAGGGCAGTCTACAGCCAATAAAGGATATGAAAAACCAAAACAAGAAACAATTCCCTTGTCTCAAGGTAGCACAACCCTGTGATGCCATTCATACTGCAGTGCTCTTCATAGAATCAGACTGAGATTTAACATCACTTTAAATCACATCTTTTCTTACTTCTGCCCTGCCCTACTTCCCTCACTTCCTTAGAGGTTTCTTCAGTGAGCACTCCTTCAGTAAATGACTTTCATAAGAATCTTCTCTCTGGCTCCTCTTCTAAAGAGCCCAGCCCAAAACAAGTAATCTAGCCCTCTCCCTCCTTTTACAGATGTAGAAGAATTTGACACTTCATTTGTCAGATATGAAACTGAGATCCAGAGAAGTTAAGTGAATTACCCAGGATCATTTAGTAAGAGGCAAAGCTGATATTGAACCTGGGTCAGACTCTACTAAAGACCTCTTTACTTTCCACCATGATATTCCTGCTTGTTGTTCAAGCTAGTTGTCAATGGCCCAGAGACTCACAGAAATTTCCTGCAGCATCTTACCACTTCCTTAGCTGGTCTGGTTGGAAAAGTTAGACTGGTCAAGCAGTATAGCATAAGACAATAGTCAGTCATGTCTTGGATGGGTCGCAGTAAGCTGGAAGTGTCACTAAGGTAATATCCATTCCACCCCAGGCTGTCCACAGCTAGGACTTAGCATTTCCTCTTAGAGCCAAGCACAAGATCTGGCTGGTGCTGATATTTCTAGCTGTCTCTCAGTTCCAAATATGGCATAAAGCAGGTTTCAGCACATATATTGAATACTCTCTCAGAAAGTAGATTTGGGGATATTTCACCCAAATCACAGTTCCATTCTAGCCATAACTCTTGGGGCTAGTCACAGTAAGCTATTTATATCTCTTGAAGTAGCATGTTTATTTGCACTTAATCAGTTCAAGCCTTCTGAAATGGACTTTGAATGATGGAAGAATTCAGTGGATGGAGAGTGTGGAGCTAGAGCACAAGCACTGATAGGAAGGGCCATGACCCAGTTGAACGGAATGAGCAACAATACAGGAAGGATGTGTGTTGATGCCCACTTTGTTCACCACAAATCCAATTGGTAGGTCAGCTTTTAGGCCATATATGGCAGTCTCAAAGCCAAAGGGGCAGAACTTCACATGCATGGGCTGCTCTAGGCCTGGGAAACCCTGCAGTAGTATGAAGCAGGAGAAAGTATTTAAAAGGATTTTGGCAGTCAACGTGAAGAAATAACTGGAAGGTTTAATGGACATTCTCTGCTGTCCAGTCACAGCAGACTTGCTGTATCATAAAGAAATTGTATAAACCTTCTCAGGTTTCCTTGACTCTACCTACTTCAAGGACTGAGTGGTGTATTCTCCTCAAGCTTGACCAACAAACTGAGAGCCCACCTGAGGCCAACCAGTCACTTACCCTAGGAACGTCTGGGCTGCCATCTAACAACAAGGCTGACCAACTTCATGCCCAGAGTTTCTGGCTCCACTTCCCCCTTCTGCGTCAGAGTGAAACATCACAACTCGGGCCATGGAATCTGGCAGCCTGGTTGAAAACTGAACCTGGTGATGTAAACTTTTGTAAGGCAAACTTTGACCAAAATAAAACATGGCAGGTATCGAGGAAGAGAAAATCTACTCTGCCATAAACTGTTCTAAGCAGCAATTTCTCCTTGTAGCTTCTCTAAAAGTCCCACATCTGCCAAGCAACATGCATGACTCTTCAGTTTATGAAGCAGTTGCCAGCATAATGTATCACTTCACATTGTTTCAATCCTTCCTTGCCTCACTTACCCCTCATCCTCACTACCTTGGCTTTGCAAAATACCTTTTGCTACCTTTAAATATATCATCAGTTCTTTAATCCTTGCCTCAGGCTCTGCTTTCTAGAGAATACTGGCTGTCTTCTAGTCATGCCCTGCCTAATCTTTGTTTGGTTCACTTCCTACTTGTCCTTCATAACTCACTTCTGGAGTCTCTGCCATGTGGATTTCCCTAACAACATCTTTCCTTCCCTGACAACTCCATCAAATGTCCATCTGCATGATTTTATAGAACTTTGGATTTCCATATTTTCTAGTACTTGTATTTATCAACTTTGGTATCTAATAAGGTATGAAATCCCCTACCCTCTACCTTTCTCCACCCAATTCACCCAATGAGACCATCCCTAGTCCCAAGAAGCAGTATTTTGTTTTTCTCTGATTTTATTTTTCTAGGATCAACCACATTGATTTCCATATATCAGGTGCTGAAGATATATTTATAGAATAAGTATGGGGCAAGAATGACAGGAATATGGCCAATATTTCTCTTCTAGTTAGTGCCTGGAAACCTAGTCAGCCCTACAAGGGAGCTGGAATAGGGTTTCCTGAAATTAAGGCAGCCATTCAAGCACAAGAAAGATCAAATAGACTCTGAGGTGGGCTCTGAGCAGGAGCTAAGTGAGGCCCCTGAGGAGGTGTGGATACATATGAATTAATGCTGCCCTCTTAAGGTGACACAGCAAGACTTTCCAGACAACCCTGTCCTGATCTGGAAGTAATGTCTTACCTGGATATGGTTAACTAGGGGCTCTTAACCCCACTGCCCCAAACAGAGCTATGTCTTAATGCGCAATAATGAAATGAAAGCTCCTCAAGGGCAGGGGTTATTTGAGTCATCTCAGAATCTCCAACACCCTCATGTTAGGTTCTCAGTGATTGTTTCTTAAGTTGACTACAAGAAGATTCCACTGACCAAATATTTTTTTTCTTAGTTTTATTTTATTCAATATACTCTTAAATTTTTTTAAAAAGATACTTAGATTACATAAATGTTACATAAAAAATACAGGAGATTCCCATATGCCCCTCTCCCTACCCCTCCCACATTTTCCCACATTTACAACATCATTCATTTGTGTGGTACATTTGTAGTTTAGTTTACACTCTCTCCCACACAATTTTGTAAGTTATGACAAGATATATAATGGCCTGTATCTGTCATTGCAATGTCATTCAGGACAATTCTCAAGTCCCAATACTGTCCCCATATTACACTTGTTTTTCCCTCTCCCTCCCCTCAGATCCTCCAATGGCCACTGCCTCCACATCAATGATATAAGTTTTAAAACTGAGTTTCCAACAGGCTTATTTGTATACCCAACACCTAGTATTGTGCTTGATTAAATTGCCAAGGGACCATTATATTCAAAATTAGGCCCATTCATTTTCCAAAGAAACTTCCTATCTACTAGAAGACTTGGGTCTATACTATAAGATTGTGATGGCAGGAAATGTTAATTATAAATATTCACAACCACTTTGTTTCACTTGGGAGCACTTTCCAGGAGAATTCAGTCTCTGGCTTGATTCCTGGTTGCCAGCAAAATTAGGGCAACTCTTAAGTAGACATTTTACTGCATGACCTGCTTAGTGTTTTACATTGGAGAGGGGAGTGTTAGTGACAGAAGAGAAATTAATATACCCATAGAATAAGAAAGATACAAGCCACTGAAGTTTAGGAGAGAACTTGGAAAGTTTGTAGCAAGGGAAAGGAGACTGCTAGACAACTACTATGCATTTGAGAAAGAAATGGGAAAAGAAATTTAGGAAACGTGGCATTATGTCATTGTCATAGAATCTCTCCCATTTCATTTTTAAAATACCTTTAAAATAATATGAAAGGCAATTTAGTTATTTAATGTGACATCATTTTAAGGCTGGACCATTAGACATTTTAACTTTATTTGGGTTATACTGCATTAATTCTAATCCTACTGACTACAGGGATGCTGATGGAAATGGATCTATAGTGTCCATTATCCCTGTAAAATTAACATAATATCTGATATTGACATGGACCTGTTTCTGTACATTCTTTAAAATCAGAGTGAAGGTTATTTTCAGCATTGTATTTAAAATGACAACACAGTGCATGGATTGGATTCTTTTTCCGAATCTAATTCTGAAAACAAGGTTAGTTTGACTTATTTGAATGTGATTGTTTCAATATGATTATTAAAATTTGGTACAGCTACCCTTAGCTCTTGTGACTTGTGAAGTCTTTGGCCAAAAACAACATAATTCTGACTAGAGCTGATTTAGCAGAAACGTTTGCTTAATTCTCCTGATCATTCTCACTGATGAACCTTCCAAGGATCATACTACAAAACGGGGCCAAGATATCCAGGTGCCTCTCAACACAGGTCTGGTTGCTTTTCCTTCCCAGTTACTTTAATCCTATAAAGCAACAAACACTAGCAGAAGGAGCCTGAATGGGAACATTGTGCATATCATTGCACTGGTCACTGACTTCTCTGACAACCAGTTTAGAGGGGAAAGTTTTTTATTTAAAGTTCACTTATTCAGGGAGTTCCTCCTTTTTCCTCTCTGCTGCCGAGTTTTAGAAAGATTTTCTATTAATTAGCACTTCCACCAGAAAGTGTACAAAAAAGAGACAAAGCAGAAAATACAGCCCTGAGATTCTGTAACAGTGACTGGAGTTAAGGGGAAAAAGCAGGCAGGCATTGCACAGACATGTTTAAAGATAAGTAGAAGTGAGATGAGAAACATTCTAAAACTAGTTGTGATATGATGGGGATGGGGACAAAGCCCACCTTACAGAGCATCCCCTCTGCTTTAATCCAAATCTCCTAACTCTTTACATTCTGGGCACGTCATCCTCCCATCCCTGACTTGACATGCAAACTTGCTCTGGCTAATAAATGTCTACTCATCCTTAAGATCTCTGCTTAGTTGTCACTTCTTCAGGGACTCTCTGCTAGTCCAGATTAAATGTGTCTGTAACACTCTGTAGTACTGATTACAGCTCGAGTTTCACATCTATTTGTTTACTATGTGTCTGTCTCCTCCACAAAGTCTCTAAGCTCCATTAGGGCAAGGATTCTTTTCCCCACTATGTCAGTGCCACAACCCCCCACCCTGCCCCCAGTAAAAGTTCATTCGCTTGCTGAATTGAATGAGTTTCTTCTCTGGACCTAAGTTTCCCTATCTTTAAAAGGATGGAGTTGAAGATTTTTAATGAACTAGTCAGTACTTAAGTTTAGATATTCAGATTATAGGAAAGACATCCATCTGCCAAATTTCACTGGGACTTACCAACTTTACCCCTAGAAGATGATTTGGGCAATTTGGAATCTATAAACCAAGACTAACACACACCCAAGGCTTTGCTTTCTCAGGAGAAGTCCTTTATATACCAATATTCCTGGGGATCAGGAGAGCACTGCTGAAACATTCTCAACCTGTTTTGTATATGTGGGCTTTCACACAAGCCATAGCAGCTTTAAAATACCATCCTTTGCAGGATTTGCATAGATGCTGATGGAAATGGACATACTTATTTTTTAAACTCCAAATATGCTCAAATGAACATCAGATCAGAATCTCAAATGGCTGTTTTCTTAGTTTCTTTAAACCTTCTTTCCTTTTGGTATGTCAGTGACTCATAAATTGCAGTAAAGCTTGGGTTTATACTAGTTCATAGGTGATTACACTGGACAAGTAGTTTTCCCCAAACCCTGGGGCCCCTTGGAAAATGAAATAACCCACATATGGAAGGAATCAGTAGACAGGGGCCTCTACCTACCTGCATACTCTAGCTGCTTAAATCGTGTTTTGATAAGATAAGAGGAAACAGAGCAAGAAGGAACTTAGACTCCTAGAAACTGAAAATTAAAGGTCTTGTTTTTGTAAAAATTGTACCAAATAGGACAGCTAGACCTGAGTGACTCTGTTTCAGGATTGCTGAGCTTGGCCCCAATCTAAGTTTTTGGTCTCCATCCCATCCCTACATCTTTCTACCCTTTACCCCTAACCATTATAGTATTATAGAAACCATGCATTTCAGAAATTCCAGGAGAACTCTGATTTTAATTATTTTGTCCTGAGAGCTTCACAACTCCACTGCATTCTCATCAGACCAGGTGTTCCAATATTTGCCTTAAGTAGCCTGGTCCCTGGAATCCTACCTAGGTAGGAATTGCGGACTGAGCTCATGGAAGCCAGCAGCTAATATAAATGAGTGAGTGAATTGTACATACTTAACGGGGCCACCATCAGGAAAGTCCCACTCAACTTTTGCCAGGGAGAAAGCAGGTCTGATATATATTTAGATCTTCTGCCCTTCCAGTTTGTTGAACATCCAGATTTTTATGTGAAATATTCTTTCTTAAAGATTAATAACTAATTTGACTTTAAAACGTAGGAGTAAATCCCCTCTCTCCCAAAAAGACAAACTCATTTTTATAGGCCACACTGAGCCATAGGCTGCCAGTTTGCTTCAATCTTTTCCTAAACTGCCCGTGCCTTTATCCCTGTCTGTCCATGGATGCTCTCACATACTATTCCATTGAATCTTCCAACAGCCTTGTGAGATAGCTGATAGTACCACCATTTGAAATTTGAGGAAAATGCTCAGGTATTGCTAATTTGTCCGAGGTTACACAGCTCAGGACAGAGCTAGGGTTTGAAAAGCTGTTCTTTCTGATTTCATTGTCCTTGTTCCTTGTCCTGTCATGCATGCCATTATCACCTTCCCCCTTTTTAAAAAGAAACCACAATGATAGGTTCTGGAAAAAAATCTATACAAAGAGAGTGAAATAAAATATTTAATGCAGGCACTTTTGCTGTAAGAAGAGGAAGTTTGATGTGAAATGCAATAGTGAGAAATAGACTTAAAGGGAGAAGAGGGTAAGAAATAAATTAGTGAAAAACTCCTAGTGGTCAAGTGTGGATAAAAGAATTGAGTAAGAATATTTAATACTCAGTTTTATGTTGTGACTTATGCTACAATATGAGCTACCTCTATCACCCAATTCTTCAGTAAAATTCTATTGCTGCACAGCCTGGGGTCAGTGGTGTTTGGGAGGGAGTAAAGGATGGAGTGGTTTTCAGTGTGGGATGATGCAATGTGGAAAAGGGACAGCGTTTGTAGACAGCCAGGTGATTGATAAAATGGCCTAATTTACTAATTCACTAGAAGCAGGAACCCATAGGCATAGTAGCCAGAAAAATATAAGCCTCTCCAGTTCCCTTCCACTCAAGAATCCCCAGGGAGATTTGAAAGGGCGGTGAGTTTATCATCTTGTGAGATGGGAGTTCAAGCTAAATATTTTTGTATCTCAAAGAGCAGGATGACTCACCTTGTGTCTGTCTTATACCTGGAAATATATAGTAAAAGATTTCCAGAACCACGCCTTGATGACAAGCAAAACTAATTGCTCAGGCAACTGTGTTTCAACCGCACTTTGTTAAAGAATGTATCATATTGTAATTATAATCCTGCTGGAAGAGTACATCCTCACCCCCATGACTCTAGCACCTATCACAGTAACAGGTACAGATGTTCCCTAATAGTTTAAGATATTAAAACCCCACCATCTCCAAATTAATAGCTCTTTATGTTGTCTCTTTCCATTAATTCTGTTAGTACTCAGTATCCTTTTGTAACTCTGAGCTTAATTTCCCAGAAGGTACTAATTTTATTGCTTCCAAAGTGGTCAATTATTTTTCTGTTTATATGGCATTTTATGTTTCAATTTTCCTTCAGACCCCTTTGCAGACACCCAATTGGGATACCCACTTGGTAATGTAAACCCAAATTAATTTGCACAGTTATGCTTGACTGGGCTTTTTTTCTCAAAGTCACGCTCCATGAAAAATTCTAACCAGGTGAGCCTTGGCAAAGCAGCTGTTTCTCCCACAGTATATGGGGAGGGATCGTGAAGGCGTGAGCTAAGAGGAGGCAGATAATTGCCTTGGCCTATTTGGGGTATTTGTCGAATATTGACTTTTAATTATGAAGACCAAATGTTTGTTTTTTTATGTGATCCATTTCTGCCCCTTGGTTATTGACACAGTCGGAATCTGAAACATGTTTACTTTTTAAAATGCAGGTGGATGGGTAAGTTTATATTACAGTTACACATTCGGATTGTCAGCTCTTGTAAACTCTGATCCTATGTCTGTTGTGTGCAAGTTTCTAACTAAATTCTCAGCATGCCTCATCAGCTTACTTAGATCTTTATTATACTTGACAAGATCACTAAAATTCGTTAAGGATATGCCACCTATTGAGAAATATATATCAATAGCATTGTATTTCTTTGTTCATTTAACATTGGGCTTGCAAACAGAAGGGGCTTAACTGATTTGTCAAGTGCTAAGGATACAATGAAGAACAGAGTCCTGCTCTCAAGCACTTCCAGCTTGGAGGTCACTAGCAGTTAAGTAACAGGCTATTACAATGAAAGGCTGTAAGTGGTAGGCACAGGGTAGTTAAAGCCAGAAGTTCTATTTCTAGGAATCTGTCCTAAGGAAATAACCTGAACTGTAAACATTTACAGAGATGGTGCACATAGACACGTTTCATGCTGATATGGTTCACACAGTGCAATATTTAACTGTGGAAAAATTATTAGCCAATTTACTATTGTGATAATAAAAATAATAGAAAGTACAATGGAAGTGTTAGCTGTGCTGTGCCAGGCAAAGTTCAAAGCACTTAATCTAAATTAATATATTTAATAAGTTTATACTTGAAATTACAAGATAGGTACTGTTATCACCATTTTATATATAAGAAAACTGACACCAAAAAGTTAAATGACTTGTCCCAGGTTGCTTATCAGGCAGGCATGTGACAGGCAGTGTGGCCCGAGTCTGCCTTATGTTACCACCATTAAAAATGTTTATATACTTTATAATGTTTGGGAGAAAGGTTTATGATATTTATGCAGAGTTGAATACACACTACTTATCTTAGCCCGGATTCTCCTAGAAAGCACAGCCAAAGATAATGGCTTGTTAGCATGTGATTTATTGTGGGAAGTTAATCTAGGGAAGGGGGAGGGGAGCAGGTGGAAAAAGTAAGAGGGAAATGGGAAGGCCAATAAAGGATGTATTATGTGCTCATCACCCCTGTAGGCAATGGGGGCTCAGTCCCACTGGGATCCTCAGAGGAAATGTGTAGAACGCGCCTCGGGGTTATCCACTCAGTGGATGGAAGATGGGAGGTGTATCTACTGACTCCATTCCCCATTGGTCAAGTGGTTCCCACAGGGTGGTACCTCCCTCTCTTTTCAGGTCTGCATAAGCATGGGTGCTGAGGAGTCCCCATAGACCTCCTACTCTGAGGTTTAGAGGAGACCTAGGCAGAAAACAAGAAACAGGAGGTGCTGAAGCTTATACCTGTGTGAAACGGTGCTGCAGCAATGGGTGAAGTGAGAGGAGGGCCTAGAGGACAGGAGTGTAATACAATCCATCTGTGCACCAGTCATGCTCACCATTTCATCTACTCTATTTCAGGGCTGTCAAGCTATGGCTCACTGCAGTCCCCCCAAGTGTTGACAGGTGAAGGCTAGTGGAACAAGCTCCAGTCCCCACTGCTGCAGGTATCCCAGGTGGTAATAGTAGCCCTAAAGCTGTAATTGATAGATGACCTTTCCTTCCTCCATTACCCATTCTGGGTTTCCTTGAGGCTTTGTCAGTACTTCAGGACCTAGGGTCCTTGCCTAGTGGGGTGACTCAGACCCTCCTAACCTAAAGACATGGGTCTGTCTCAGAAGGCACTATGGGTCTCTTCTGGATTCTGTGGGTTTCACCTCTGGGGCAGATGATTTTGACAAAAAAAAAAAGACCCTTCTATCATGGACATAATATGCCTCTGGGCTGAGGGTTAAGCAAGAGGGATCCTTTCCTTGTTCTTCGGGGACTCCCCAGAAATACAGCATATGCTCCCGGTGCCCCTCCCACATCCTTTGCAACTTTTAGTGCCCCAGCAGACTCCCAGCTGCCAGCTCTGCATCTCTGAGCCTTTATCGCTTTATTCTTCTCAGGCTGTGTTTGCTGCAGTTGGCCTTTACCAGTTATCTCCAGTCATAGAATTTTCCAGAGACATGACAAGCCTTTGGGTTCTAGTATCTCCCACAACCATGAGGATAGACTGAGAATATAAGAGGTAGCTGACATACTGCTTGTATACAGTTTTAGTTCCTTTTTATATACATATATATATTTATTTTTTTAAAAAGCTTTAGATTACACAAATGTTACATAAAAATTATAAGGGCTTCCCATATGCCCCCTCCCTCCTCCTCCCACACTTTCCCACATTAACAACATTCTTCATTAGTGTGGTACATTTTGTTACAATTGATGAACCTATATTGAAGCACTGCTACTAACCATGGATTACAGTTTATATTATAGTTTACACTTTGTCCCGCAGAATTTTGTAAGTTATGACACAATATAAAGTGACCCGTATCTGTCACTGCAGTGACATGCAAGACAAATCCAATGTCCTGAAAATGCCCCCATATTACAACTATTCTTTCCTCTTCCATCCCTCTGAACATCTGGTGGCCACTGCCTTTACATCAATGATAAGAGTTCTTCTATTGCTAGAATAAGTCTATAGTAGAATAATAAGTCTACTTTAGTCCACTGTTCATTCCCCAATCTTGAGGATTTTGGCATGGTGATGCCCACTCTGCTTCTCATTGAGAGGGGGCTTAGATCCCATGGGGCAGATGGATGAACCTTTCTTGCTTGCAGTTGCAGACCCAGACCCTCTTTTCCTTGGGATGGGTATTGTCCATCATCTCTTTGTTAGTTGTCCTGGGTGAGTCCAGTGAACTGGAGAGTAGGTGTTGCAACTCTGCTGAGATTCAGGGCTCAACTGGCACATGGACAGACCAAAGATTTAAGTCTCCGGGACATTTATTTATCAAGTATAGTGCTAATTATGGGTTCAAATAAAAGGGGCAAAAGAGTCATGTCTAATGAACCTATAAATGAGTCTAACTCTGTTACACTGGGGAGCATAAATTCCAAGGTAAGGCCCACTGACAAGAAGCCGAATTCCTGAGCTGTCTGCCATGCTTATAGTTTCTGGATATCTCTAGAGCCCTCAGGGGCCCTGCTATTTGAGGCACTTTTTACTCTGGCAGTCAATGAGGTCCTGCTGAGACTTGCATAAGCATAACTTCTGGAATGACCTCCCAACTCACTTTGAAATCTCTTAGCCATAAAAACTCATTTGTATTTACCATTTCTCCCTCTTGGTCAAGTTCTTTTTCCAGATACATTACTACTTGGTGCTTGGTTATAATCCTTCGGTGCCAGGGAGGCTCATCCCTGGGAGTCATGTCCCATGCTGGGGGGCAGGTGGGGGGGGGGGAAGG
>JAQZBX010000464.1:54060-87194 GCA_029593785.1 Cabassous unicinctus | reverse complement strand
GTCTTCCTTCACTAGACATTGCGCTTACACTCGGGGGATTCTTGCTGTCCTGTTAGAGCATGTAGCAGAACTCCCCAGGATGGGAAATCAATATTCTTTCAGTTATTGTGTGGCTTTCCACCCACCAAGACAATGTCCCATGAACACTTGAACATGTATTAGAGGCATGCCCCAGGTGAACCCCTTCCCATGCATTCCCACATCACTGACACCCCACACCAGTGATCCTCCCCCACTACTGCTGTGACCCTTCTGTGATCCAAAACCTCTCCAAAAATGAAGCCAACAAAATAACCAAATAAAATTAATAAGAAAGTGAAATAATAATTGAAATAATAGGCAATAAAATAAAAAAATTAAAATGATTTGAAATAAAAATTTAGACATTGTATCTTTCATCATTGTAAGATCTGTTGTCTTGTATGTACAGTGACATTTTCTTCTATATATTCCCTTAGTGTCTTATTTTTTTCATTTGATCTTCAAAGAAGCTTTAGGATACAGAAAAGTCACATAAAGAATACAGATGATTCCCATATACCCAATGCCCTCACCAATTCCCCTCTCCCTTATTAACAACATTTTATATATGGCCTGTCCATTTGTTACAATTGAGGTACAAATATTGATGCATTGCTACTAACCTTGGTCAACAGTTTACAGTATAGTTCACATTTTGGATTGTACACTTTTATAGATTTTGACAAAATTTGAAGTAGCCTTTATCCATTATTGCAAAATCATGCTGAACAATTCTAATGCCCTAGAAATGCCCTATGTTCCATCTATTCTATTCTTCTCTCTCACCTCCCCTAGGAACCTATGGTAATCACTAAGTTTCAGTTTTGGAAGAATAAAATTCATAGTTACTTGCAATAATATTAAAGGCTTGACATATTGGTCTGTTTTCTTTTATTAGGCACTGCCTATGTTCTCGAGGGATTCTTGTCTTCTAATTGAGAACATAGCAGGACTCCCTTGGATGAGAGTTTAATATTGTTTTATTGTGTGGGTCTCCACCCACTGATAAAACACACTGTCACAAGATGAACACTTAGATATTCCATAGACTCCTGCCCCAGGTGCACCCTATCCCATATAATCCCCCACACTTGACACCCTGCACCATTAACCCTCCCCTGCCATATTTGCCAAAAGAACATTCTCAAAATTGTAGTTTTAACCAGACCTGCAAATCCCCAGAGTTCACCTGCTCCTTCCCCCAACCTTCTCCTCAGTTCCTCAGTTCCATGGATAGTCCAACCTAACCCCCCCCAACCTACTCCCCCTCAGACCAGCACCGCCAAACACAATCATGTCACTGCACCATTGCCATGCCCGTACACTGCCCAACCACACCCTTCCCTCTTATCATAGATTTTGCTCTTATGGGCATTGGCTCAACCACCCTCTACTCCATTTCTGTCTCCTGTAAACCCATCGTCCTCATATCATATCAGTGAGGCCATCTAATATTTGTCCTTCAGTGCCTGGCTTGCTTCACTCAACATAAGGTCTTCAAGATTCATCCATGTTATCCCATGTGTTAATACTGTGGTCCTTCTTACAGCTGAGTAGTATTCCATTGTAAGTATATACCACAGTTTGCTTATCCATTCATCTGTTGATGGACATTTGGGTTGCTTCCAACTTTTGGCAATAGTGAATAATGCCACTTTGAACATTGGTGTGCGAATATCTGTTCGTGTCCCTGCTTTCAATTCTTCTGGGTATATACCCAGCAGTGGGGTTTCTGGATCACATGGCGGTACTATAGTTAGTTTCCTGAGGAACTAAACTGTCCTCCACAATGGCTGCACCATTTTACATTCCTACCAGCAGTGGGTAAGTGTCCTCTTTCCTCTACATCCTCTCCAACACTTATAGTCTTCTGATTTTAATAGCCAACAGTCTAATGGGTGGAAGATGATATCTCATTGTAGTTTTGATTTTGCATTTAGCTAGTGATGTTGAGCATCTTTTCATGTGCTTTTTAGCCATTTGTATTTCTTCTTAAGAGAACCGTCTATTCAAATCACTTGCCCATTTTTTAAATGGGTTGCTTGTCTTTTTATTTTCGAGATGTAGGATTTCTTTTTATATGCTGGATATAAGCCCTTATTGGATAGTTGGTTACCAAATATATTCTCTAATTGAGTAGGCTGAATTTTCACTTTCTTGACAAACTCCTTTGCGGTGCAAAAGTTTGTAATTTGGGGGAGATCCCATTTATCTATTTTTTCTTTTGTTGCTATTGCTTTGGGTATAAAGTTTATGAAATATTTCCTACTATAAGATCCCATAGATGCTTCCCTGCAGCATTTTATAAGAGCTTTATGGACTTGGGTCTTGTATTTAGATCTTTGATCCATCTTGAGTTAATTTTTGTATAGGGTGTGAGATGGTGTTGCTCTCTCATTCTTTTGGATATGGATATCCAGTTCTCCAAGCACCATTTGTTGAAGAGGCCATTCTCTCCCAGTTGAATGGGCTTGGTGGCCTTGCCAAATATCAGTTGACTGTATATGTAAGGAGCTATATGAGAATTCTCAATTCAGTTCTATTGGTCAGTATGTCTATCCTTGTGCCAAAAACCATGCAGTTTTGACCACTGTAGCTTTGTAGTATGTTTTAAAGTCAGGTAGTGTAATTCCTCCGATTTCATTTTTCTTTTTCAATATGTCTTTGGCTGTTCAGGGCTCCTTGCCCTTTTGAACAAACTTCATAGTTAGCTTTTCCAATTTGGTAAAAAAAATACTGTTGTAATTTGTGGGGGGAGGGGGATTGTGTTAAATCTTTAAATCAATTTGGGTAGAACAGACATCTTAATGATGTTTGGTCTTCCAATCTATGAACAGGGAATATTCTTCCATTTTTAGGTCGTCTTTGATTTCCTTTAACAATGTTGTATAGTTTTCTGAATACAATTCCTTTACATCTTTAGTTAAGTTTATTCCTAGGTATTTTATTCTTTTGGTTGCTATTGTAAATGGAAATTTTTTCTTGATTTCCACCTCAGATTCCTCATTATTGGTGTACAAAAATGCTACTCATTTTTGTGCATTGATCTTATGTCCTACCACTTTACTGAACTCATTTATCAGCTCTAGAAGCTTTGTTGTAGATTTCTCAGGGCTTTCTATGTATAGGATCATGTCATCTGCAAATAGGGAAATTTTATTTCTCCTTTCCAATTTGGATGCCTTTTATATCTTTTTCTCACCTAAGTGCATGAGGTAGTACTTCTAACACAATGTTAAATAAGAGTGGTGGCAGTGGGCATCCTTTTCTTGTTCCAGATCTTAGAGGAAAAGCTTTTAGCATTTCACCATGTTAGCTGTGGGTTTTTCCTGTATATCCTTTATTTATTTAAAAAAAAATTTTTTTTTAGATACTTAGATTACATAAATGTTACACAAAAAATATAGGGATTCCCATACGCCCCACCTCCCACACCTCCCACAACCTCCCACATAAACATTCTTCATTAGTGTGGCACCTATATAACCTTTATTGTGTTGACGTTTCCTTCTATTCCTATCTTTTGAAGTGTTTTTATAAGGAAAGGCTGCTGTACTTTGTCAAATGCTTTTTCTGCATCAGTAGATGATTATGTGATTTTTTCTTTTGACCTGTTAATATGATGTATTACATTGATTTTTCTTATGTTGAACCATCCTTCCATACCAGGGATGCAACCCACTTGGTCATGATATATAATTTGTTTGATGTGGTGCTGAATACAGTTAGCATGTATTTTGTTGAAGATTTTAGCATCCAGGTTCATCAGAGAGATTGGTCTGAGTTTTCCTTTCTTGTGGCATCTTTATTTGGCTTTGGCATAGGGTGATGTTGGCATCATAGAATGAGTTAGGCAATGTTCCTGCCACTTCTATTTTTTGGAAGCATTTAAGCAGGATTTGTGTTAGTTCTTTCCTGAATGTTTGGTAGAATTCATCTGTGAAGCCGTCTGGTCCTGGGTGCTCTTCCTAGTTGGGAGCTTTCTTCTTCTTATTTATTTACTTTATTTATTTTACTTATACTCCCCAAGATGGCTCTCTTCTCTGCCTGCTGATTGTTTACTCACCTTCTCCAGGAGACCTGGGACCTCCCGTGTAGTAGGCGGGTGCCCAACTGGATGAGCCACATCTGCTTCCCACTTGGGAGCTCGGGGGCTTTTTGATGACTAATTCAATATCATTGTAGTTGTCTGTGTTCCCTTGAAAAAAAATATTAGGACCAAAGAAAAGGAAAGAGATAAGAAGAGAAAAAGAATAATATTAATAATAAATTTTAAAAGGTAGAAGAGGAACTGTACAAGAACTAGGAAACTAAATAAGTAATGAGTAAAAAATCATAAAAAATACAAAGGAATAAGAATAAAAAAGGTGGAATAGAAAAAATGAAACAAGAAACAAAATAGAGAGAAAACAAATAGAATGAATTAAAAGGCCAGACTGATGAGAAGAGAATAAAGGGGAAAAGGGGTGGAGAGAGAAAAAGAAAAAATGAAGAACAAACAAGAAGAGGTGGAATGAAAGCAAAGCAACAAGTCAGAAGATAGAAAACTGAAGAAAAGAAAAGAAATAAATAGGTTTAAAAATAAGTAAAAGGAAACAAAGGGAAAAGATGGCAAAAAAGAAAGAATACAGCAACAAAGAAACAACCCAGGGGAACAGCCTTCCCTGTTAGGCCCCTAGGGACCTTTTCAGGCTGCTGGTGCGCATCAGTTAATCACCCTGCAGCCTTCCCTCTGCAGGTGATGTACCCATGTACCCAGTTTTAGTGAATAAGATAAAGGGGGGAGGGGGGTGGGGAAGAACCGATTAAAAAACAAAATTAAAGTAACAGATCCCAAAAAACCTGAAACAAAACAACAGAATCTCAGTCTATGAGTTCCCTATCATAAGGTACTAACTTTCTACCTGATAAGTCAGTGGATCACTCCCTGGATCCCTTTTCTTAGGAGTTACTGGGACTCAAACCAGGGACCTTCTACATGTAAGGCAAGAATTCCTCCACTGAGCTACACTAGCTCTATAAATTAAATAGGCTTCTGAAAGTTTATCTGGCTCTTCCCACCCCCATTTCCCTGAGGCAAGTTGGACTTCTAACTGTTATTTCTATACAGTTAGAAATAACATATGTTATTTCTATACTTTGGCGGTTCCTGAGTAAGCTATGTTATGCAGTGGCTATACCATTTACATTGCCACAAGCAAAGAATGAGTGTTCCTATTCTCCACATCCTTTCCAACACTTATTTTCCATATTTTAATAGCAACCATTCCAGAGGGTGTGAAATAGTATCTCATTGTGGTTTTGATTTGCATTTCCCTAATGGTTAATTATGTTGAACATCTTTTCTTGTGCTTTTGGCCATTTGTATATATTCTTTGGAGAGATGTCTATTCAAGTCATTTGCCCATTTTTAAATTGGGTTGTTTATCTTTTTGTCAAGTTGAAGGATTTCTTTATATATTCTAGATATTAAAGCTTTATCGGATATGTGGTTTCCAAATATTTCTCCCATTGTATAGGCTGTCAATTAACTTACATGATAAAGTCATTTGAGGCACAAAAGTTTTTAATTTTGATGAGGTCCTGTTTATCTATTTTGTATTTTGTTGCTTCTGCTTTGTTTAAAGCCAAGAAACCATTGCCTAACATGATGTCCTGAAGATGCTTCCCTACATTTTCTTCTACGAGTTTTATAGTTCAAGCTCTTATATTTAGGTCTTTGGTCCATTTTGAGTCTATTTTTGTATATGATGTGATGTAGGGATCCTACTTTTTTGTGCAAATGGAGAACATGTTTTCCCAGTTCATCACTTTCAAATTCTACCTTCCATCTGACATCAGAACTTAATTTTGCCAAGTTCTCTGCCATTTTAAAACAAGGATCACCTTTCCTCCTATTTCCAATAACACATTCATCATTTTTTTCTAAAGCCTCATCAGAAGTACCTTTAGCACCTATATATCTACAGACTCTTCAAAGCAATCTAGACATTTTCTATCAAGTACCTCACAGTTCTTCTAGCCCCTACCCATTACCCAATTCCACAGCCATTTCCACATTTTCAGTATTTGCAATAGCAGCACACTGCTCTCCTGGTACCAAAATCTGCTTTAGCTTCCTGGGCTGCTCAAGCAAATACCATGAAATGGGTTGGGTTAAACAAGGGGAATTTATTTCCTCATGGACTTGAGGCTAAAGGAAAGTCCACACCAAGGCATCACCAAGACAATACTTTCTTCCTCACTACTGGTATTCTGGGGCTGGCTGCTGGCAATCCTTGGTCCTTGGATTCTCACCTCACATTTTACAATGCACATGGCAGCCTCTCCTGGGCAATCTGTTTTCTTCTAGGTTTAATTGAATTTCATCTTCTGGCTGCTCATTATAGCTTTCTTTCTCTGTCTGGATTTCATTTTGCTTATGAAGGACTCCAGTAGTAGGATTATGACCCATCCGGATTGGGCATGGCAGAACCTTAACTGAAGTAATCTCATCAAAAGGCCCTACTTACAATGGGTTCACTCCCACAGTAACAGATTAAATTTAAGAACATGTTTTTCTAGAGTACAGACAGTCTCAAACTACTACATAAGTTTTATACAATTTTTGTCCCTCAATTCTTCTATTAATGCCTACTTTCATGTTTATTTGATTTTTTGAGTTGTACCATATACAGTCCCTTCTCTTTCCTATGTGGATAGATTTTTCATATATTTTCCTTGTGGTTGTCACGGGGTTAAAATTTAACATCCTAAATACAACAATCATTTGATTTCATACCAAGTTTACTTCAATAGCATAAATATACACTGTTCATATACCCTTCCATTCCCCTCCTTTTCATACTTGTTAAAAATTATATCTTTGTATGTTGCATGTCCAAAATCATAGATATAATTCCTTATTATGCATTTGCATTTCAGCACTGAGTATAGCTAGAAATTGCTAATCAAAAGCAGTGACCATCCTACCTGACCCCTGACCCAGATATTGGCAAAATGGATTTTTATGTCCCTCTCAGTCACCAGCAAGCTACCTCAGGGGCTGTATTCACTGCTCTGCCATGAGAGTGGCATGAGTGCTGGTAACCACTGCAGGGAGAGAGCAATTTATTCATATTTACCAGAGTCTCTTACTCCTGCTCTTACCTGGGTGCTACACACTGTGCCACTAGGCACCAGAGTTTTGAAATAGTTGAGTCAGTTCCTGACTATTTAATAGTTGTTCTGGTGGAAGGACTGATTTCTGGAGCTTCCTACTCTGCCGTCTTCCCACAATTCCTGACCCAATGCCTTTTTAAAAACAATTTATTGAAGTATATATTCATATGTGCATATATGTAAACAATAAGTGTGTAAAAAAAAGTTGTGAACTTACACAAGAGACATGCATATCATCACACAGGGCTCTCATACATCACCCCACCACCAACACCTAGCATTGTTGTGAAACATTTGTTACAAACTATGAAAGCGCATCCTCAAAATTTTACTACTAACTATAGCCGATATCTTACATTTGTTGTACTTTTCCCACAAACCACCCAATTATTAACACCCTGTATTAGTATTGTGTATTTGCTATAGTCAAGAGAACATTCTCATATTTGTTCTGTTAACCACAGTCCATCTTCCACTACAGGATTCCCTGTGTTACAAAGTCCCATGCTTTGTACAATGTATTCAAAGTGTACACTCAGTGGTTCTCATTTTCATCAGAGTTGTGCTGTCATCACCTCAGTCAATTTTAGAATGTTTTCATTACTCCAAATGGAAAACTCCCATACCCTCTTTTACCCCTCTATTTTTGTCCCTTAGAATTAATATATCTTCATTACCTTTGCTGCAAAAATATTACACTATTACTTTTAACTATGTCCATAAGTTATTAGTTGTAATTTTCCCATATATCATGATATTTTTAACACTTTGTAAAAGAACATTATTATATTTATACTATTAACCACAATCTTCATCCACGACCGAAATCACTCTTATACATTCCTTAGATAATTCTCTAGTTTCCTTTCAATTCAAATTTACTTCCATATACTACCCCTTTCAGCCATAATCACATTCATAAGTCAGCAGTGTTAGTTATAAGCATTATAATGTGTTACTCTCAACTCTATTCATTTCCACACTTTTACAATTAACCTTATTAATAATACTTCATACATTGAGCATCATCTTCCATTCTCACCTCACCTTCTATTTCTTAGTAACCTATACTCTAGAGTTTACCTCTGAGTTTACTCATCATATTTAGTTCATATTAGTGAAACCATACAATATTTGTCCTTTTGTGTCTGGCTTATTTCACTCAATAATATCCTCTAGGTGTATCCATGTTATCGTATGCATCCTAATTTCATTTCTTCTTACAGCTGAATAGTATTCCATTGTGTGTATATATTACATTTTGTTTATCCATTCATCGGTTGATGGACACTTGGGCTGTTTCCATATTTTAGCAATTGTGAATAGTGCTGCTATGAACATCATTGTGCAAATGTCAGTTTATATCCTTGCTTTCAGTTCTTCTGAATATATTCCTAGTAACAGGATTGTTGGATCATATGGCAGTTCTATATTCAGCTTCTTGAGGTCCTGCCAAACTCTCTTTCACAGAAGCTGTACCAGTCTACATTCCCACCAACAGTGAATAGTGTTCCTATTTCTTCACATCCTCTCCAGCACTTGTAGTTTTCTGTTGCTGTTTTCTTCAATAATGACCATTCTATAAGGTGTGAAATGATATCTCATTGTAGTTTTGATCTGCATTTCCCTAATAGCTAGTGATGGTAAACATTTTTTCATGTGCTTTTTGGACATTTGTATTTCTTCTTTGAGAAAATGTCTGTTTAAGTCTTTTGCTCACTTTTAATTGGGATGTTTGTCTTTTTATCGTTTAGTTGAATTATCTCTTTTTAAAAATTTTTATTCTCCCTCCCATGCCTCTCTCTTCTGTCTGCTCATTGTCTGCTCATCTTTCAGAAGCACTGGGAACCGAACCCAGGACCTCCCATGTGGCAGGCAGGCACCCGATTGCTTGAGCCACATCCACTCCCCTGAATTATCTCTTTATATAAAATGGATATCAAACCCTTATTGGTAATGTGGTTTCCAAATATTTTCTCCCATTGTGTGGGTTGCCTTTTTACTTTCTTGACAAAATCTTTTGAAGAACAAAAATGTTTAACTTTGAGGCAGTCCCATTTACCTTTTTTTTTTTCTTTCATTGCTCAAGCTTTGGGTGTAAGGTTTAAGAAACTCCACCTAGCACAAGATCTTGAAAATGTTTCTCTTTGTTTTCTTCTAAGAGTATTACAGTTGTAGCTTTTACATTTAGGTCCTTGATCCATTTTGAGTTAATTTTTATATGAGGTGTGAGTCCAGTTCTCCCAGCACCATTTGTTGAACAGACTGTTCTGGCCCAGCTGGGTGGGCTTGGTAGCCTTGTCAAAAATTACTTGACCGTAGAAGTGAAGGTCTATTTCTGAGTTCTCGATCCGGTTCCATTGGTCAATGTATTTGTCTTTATGCCAGCACCATGCTGTTTTTTACCACTGTGTCTAGGTAATATGCTTTATAGTCAGGAAGTGAGTGTCCTCCAAATTCTTTCATTTTTAAGACATTTTTAGCTATTCAGGGCCCCTTTTCCTTCCAAAAAAAAAATGTGATAATTGGCTTTTCCATTTCTGAAAAAAAAAAGACTGTTGGGATTTTTATTGGGATTGCATTGAATCTATAAATCATTTTGGGTAGGACTGACATCGTAATGATATTTAGTCTTCCAATCTCTGTCCTTCCATTTAACTGACCAATGCCTTTGAACTAGGACCTGACCTGTAATGACTGATCCTTGGCAACTGGTCTTGGGTTCACCGCCTTGATTACTCCCTTTGCCTCCCAGATAACATTTGCAGTTCATTTACCTGACACTGACACGGACCCCTGACTTGTCCTCTATACCCCACAGTGGCTATACTACTTGGCTTTCATCATGGAGTGACTGGGTCACAGCCTCTTTTAAAGACTGAAAAAAGCTAAGCATTTTGTTGCTGCTAGCATCTCTAATGATTGAAGAGTAATCAAAGAATATCTCTTGAAACTTTGTTTAAAGACTTGGTTACAGATGTTTCTCTTTTCTTCATTTCTATGTACATAAAAACATGCATAGACAGGACTTGAAAGTACTGTGCTATGAGTGGTAAGCAAATATGAACATCAGATTCTCAACATTGTTCTAACCGCTATGTTTTGTTACAATATATAGTTCAAAGGGCTCACTCCAGAGACAGGACGTCCCTACCATTGACAGGATAGACAATTGACATAGTTTTCTAGAGATGATACAAGCACTAGATTCTGGCAGGAGCAAAGATGTCAGAGAGAAAGCAAGTGAAAGTCTTTGGTTCCAGAATATAAAGGACATTATTAAGAGGTACTTGACAGATGTAGGAACCATAAAGACTGACTTGCTCTGGCCAAGGTCCTTATGCAGACCATCAATAGCAAGCCCCGATAAGAGGAAGTTGTAGTTTCCTCTATCTTATTTATAAGCTCATTCCAGAACCATTTGCCTCAACTGACCTTGAATTCAGCTTCATTCACTTGATATATGAATGTATCTACTATGTGCCAGCCACTGTTCTGGGCACTGAGGATAAATGAATAAAAAAGATAGGCAGCTGCTGCCCTCATGATACTAATACTTGGTGAAGAAGTCACAAGTAAAGAGATGTGTAAACAAAAGGTTTTATGACGCGTGCCATGAAGGAAACACACAAAGGGCTGAGACGCTTGGTGGTATGGTTAATGAGACCTACCTGAGGTAGGTGATCCGAGCAAGCCCTTCTCTGCTCTTAACACCTTGATTTAATTCCTTTTCTTGCACTGGACTTACCTTTTAAAGCTAAAGCTTGATACTAATCTGACCAAAGCTCCTAGTTTCTCTTCTCATCTAAAATCTGCAATCTTCTTCAATCAAGTGGTTGGTATATGAGCACAAATCGTTGCCCAGTTTAACCCAGGCCCTGGGATTCCTTGTTACTGGCATCTCAACTGTCCTCATCCCACCCTGTGAATCAGACCCAGATCTGATCTTTTAACCCAATACTCTTTTGAAAAATAAGTAAATTGAGCTGCCTGATTCAACCTAGGACTAGAATCCAGGCATTTCAAAACTTCATTCAACAACGGTGTTTACCCACCATGAGCAAGAATTAAACATGCCATTTTTAAATTGGTTATAAAGCTCAACCACTTGACTTGTGAGAATGAAGGAGAAATGGAGGAATAAAGTCCTCTCTTATGCATGATATGCAAATGTCTAACCCTAGCCTTAAATTATATCTCAACTACACCTTCCTCTGCAATACTGAGTACTGCTGGGAAAATTAGCTGGGAGGGGATCGCTGAAGTCATGACAGTGACTGGAGCGTGCAAACCCATATATCCTCTTCCATAACTGTTTATGATGCCCTCTGGATGCCCTCAAGTTCAACATGCCTTAAGACTTATTCTTCTTTACCCCTACCATTTGCCATTCCTGTTCATGTCACTGCTCTGTGGTTTTTTCCTAATGAGCAAATAGACTCATAAGATTGTTGAAGAGATTCCTGAGCAAGGCATACAAGGCCCCATGCCCCTCCTTACCTCTTCTAGTCTCATCTTCCATCAAGTGCTCCACAAAGGCTGATTTCTACACACTGTCATAATTCTACACCTTTATACATGTTCCCTCTGCTTAGGATGCCCGCACCTGCCTCTATCCCCACTTTGTCCTGGGGTCTCCTCTCAAGTGTTATTTCTGCTGAGATCATTTCTGAGTTCCCTTAATGGAACCAGATATTTTTCCCCATCCCCCGACTCAATTATGGCATTTATCACAGAACTATAATTACTAGTTTATATGCCCCATCCACGACAAGAGTATAATAAAAAGAGGATCAATCAGTCTGACTTGAGTGGTCTTATTCTGGCTTCCATTGATTGGCTCAGATCCCTGGTACCACATATTAAAAAGGTATATATATATATTGCTTAGGATGTTGGGACTCTTACTGTCCCCACTTTTTACTAAAGATGACTAGGATAGTTTGTCTTTCATACCCTTTATAAATTCCATATTGTCAGATACCAGATACCAAAGGAAATTCAAAGAACCAATTCCAGGACTCCTGGACTCTCAACCAGTTCAAGGGAATAATAAGGGCTAAGAGTGTAGAGAAAATGAAGGATGTGTGAAGAAAGCTGGGAGAATCTACCTCCATCCAAGATGGGAGTAGTTGTGGGAGGATGCTAATTTCTTTATTTCTAGCCAAAGGTCAAGGAGACTTCTGTGGGGCCATTGAAAGAGTCTGATAAACTCTCCCTGAGCTTGGGAGCCCAAGACTGGTGTTGGACTCATACCTGAGAAAGCTAAAGCTGCCTGTGGCAGCAGGATAAAGGGGACTGCACCAAGAACAGTCTGCAGCCCAGACTTTGGGACTAGATATAGAAAAATGTTTCCTGGGGCCAGAAGGAAGAGAGAGCAGCTGTCTGGAGGTGTTTTGAAACTTGCCTAGAGGGCTTCTGCCAGAGGTCCAGAAGATGCAAGAACAAGAATCTGAAACACAGAGCTGAAGAACATGCCTAGCAGGAGCCAGATAAAGAAAATATGCCTTGTCCACATCCCAGGAACTGTAGCCTCAGGAGCCTTGCAGGAAGAGCCCATGAAAAAAGGCAATCACTCCAAACATTTGCCACATTCAGAGAGCATGAGGCCAGTTCCAGTAAGACCTCTCCAATCACCTCCCTTCCTCATCTCTGACCCCAGGAGGCCAGGGACTGCCTAGCAAGCCCAAACTGAGGGAGGGGGAAATAATTCCTTTAAATCAAATGTGGAATTTGGGTTAATATTTTTATTGAGCATTTTAACTTCTAGATTAAACCTGTGTTTTGACCTAAAGTGATTATTGGAATAATATTACTTAAGAATGAGGAAAAAATTAATGGATCTGTTCGAGTTTGCATCTAGGTGCAGGGGGAAAATGTCTCCAGTGATTACATTTTAAAGAGATGGTGAGAGGTAAAAATTAAAGTTTACTTGTTGCTAAGACAGTTACAGTTTTTCATTTTCTGGGGATCCAGCACTTTCATCAGATTTCCAGAGGAATCTGTGATAAAAGAAAAGGTTAATAATAAACCTTTATAATTTGAAGAGAAGAAAAGAGAGCTGAGCCCAGCTTATGTATAGAGAGGACCCAAATAAATGTCTACTGTTCCCAGCCTAGTGCTCTGAGGCCAAAGACTTAGGGTTTTAAACATCAAGTGTAAACACGTAATTCTGCACCTGAAAAAGATCAGATATATACACTTTCCCATTTCTCTCCTAATGAGCAATCCCAGGGCTTCAGACAGGGAAAAAAATAAAGGAGGGAGTCTGGCCCTTTCCTAAGCAAAGCCATGCTCCCTTTGCAGGGAGAAGGATCATGTGTCTCCATAATGAGACTCTAGTAGTTAGTTTTCTCAGCCTTGGCTCCCCTCGCTGCCCACCACATCTGTCTGCATATTTGACAGACTGAAGATATCATTTGTCCTGGTGACCCTGGTTACCCCTGACAGGGCCAGAAATCCTGGGGCATTCAGGCCTAGGGAGGCAGGGGTCCAGCAGGGTTGGCCTTTCTAGGGCAGTTGTGTCCTTTGCTTTAAAGGCTTTGCTCTTGTCTATGGCAGAAGCAATTTGGGGATGCATTTCTCTTTGTACAGGTAAGGAGACAGAAGAGAAGTTTTTAGGTTTTTGGTAACTATCCAGGAACTGGAAGGAGAGGATTACACCAAAGAAGCCAGGTGGTGTAAAAACTTGGGTTTCAGGTATGGCTCTTCCACTCGTTAATTGGAAGAGGAGAGATAATCAGAGATAATCAGGAATGATCACGACCATTTTTTCTTTTAAATACACGAGGCCTTTACAGCAGACTCATTCTTATCTGCTTCCCTTGCTCATTTATAGACCATCCTCACCCTCATCCCAACCTCTAGCCTTTTCTCTTCATTTTTTAATGGAATTATGTGTTTGTATCCCTTAGTGGTCCATGAACTTCTTAAATGTAGGAATAGTTTTGGAGTATAAAAACATGAATGAGAATATGACGATTCCTGTCTCACATTAAGTCCCAGTAAACGTTGGTTGAATGTCTTCTTTCTTTCCTACGGATAATTGAGCTCTCTATAAAAGGCACTGTGCTAGAGAAACAAAGGCTGAAACATAATTCCTAACTTCCAGAAGCTCCAGGCTTCTGGGGAAGACGGACAAGTACACAGATGAGTATAAAACATGGCTTGAGTACATGGTGATATAGAAGAATGAGTGAGATTTACCCAACCAGAGAGGGTAGTCCTGGACAGCTTTCCACAAAAAGAATGGGAGCTAGCTAGGCCAATTGCAAGGAGAAGATCCAGATCTCCAGCGTGACTGGGGCATAGTGAACCAGGCAGAAGAGGCTCAAGAGGATTTGGGGCTAGGACATCAGGCAGGTGTATGCTGGATGGAGTGGGGCTTTGGTTTGTTTTAGCATTCATTTCTACCTCTTTCTCAGCTTTCCTCTGATACAGGCTGGAAGCCTGGGAACCACATTCCCAAGGCTTCCTTGCCTCCAGAGTTCTGTCAATAAGACTTAGATGAGCTTTGGAAGGAAGAAAGGAGGCAAAAGTCATTCTCCAGCAGTGACAATGGATACAGGGGCCTCAGCAGATGTGTTTTTGCAGTAGCCTATAGGTTCCTTTGCCAGAAGATTATAATTCCTCCCAGAGGTTGTGGAGGAATTATGAAGCCAGCAGAGCTGAACTAGATACAGAAAGTCAGAGTAAGGAGGCTACTATATAATCAAAATTGGGGGCAAAAGATGCCCTGATCCATTATGGTGGCTGTCATGATGGAGCAGAGAGAGTAGATGCAAAGTTCAAATGAGATCTTGGACCTGGAAATGTTCTGGGAAACTGAAACACTATCCAGATAAGAATCAAATTAATATTGCATTAGTATGATCAGTATTTGATAAGATTATGTCTGGACAAATGAGGAGCTAGCTTTGAATTTCCTTTGCATCTAAGCCAGTGAGAGATTCTGGGGAAGTCATTAGGAAGAAGTGAAATATATTTCCTTGGGATGAGTATGCTTTATGATGATTTCCTTCATACTTCCCTTTCCACCTCTAACTAGCATCTATTGTATACTGTCTATGTGGGTGGAATTCTCCTAGACTCTTTCACATGTATTAGAAAAGCTTGACTATAGTTTACAAAGTAGACATTATCAGTCACCTTACAAGAGAAGTGCAATAACTTGTCCAAGGTTCCCAAATACATAGGAAGCCTTGCCTCAATTCTGTGGTTTGTTGACTGCAAAGCCAAATGAGTACCCTTTCCACTCTTCTGTGTTGCCTTTGAGTATGAAGTATCACAGGTGCACAACGAGTAAGATCTGTGCAGGTTGCACCAAGTAGATCAGTCTGTCTCATTCACTGCCTGGAGTGTGGAAATGTAGATAATGGAGAGACTCATTTAAGAGGTCCCAGTAGGCCTGTGGAGTAATTGCATTGTCTTGAAGCAAACCTACCTATTCTTGTTGCACAGCATCTTTGGCCTACCTGAAGTTCCACATTTACGAATGGATTTGTTTGGGCTATTCATTTATAAATTAATAGGAATGACCAATAACTCAATAGAGAACTATGCAGAGATTATGAAACATTTCCCATTGGCCAAGCCCAACCAGAAGCCAGAGGACAAAGGAGACCAATAATGTGTCCATGCCAGTGAACCCCCTGATCAAGAGGGGGCCAGGTGGAAAGTGGATCTAGAAGAGTAAATAGATGCTATCCAGTACAGTTTCCCTAATCCTGCCCATTCTCTGAAAAGAATCCCTTCATGAAACTCGCCTCAATTGCCACCTTGTCTGGGCTGGGACAGGGAAAATAATATACATATAAATCTTTTCCATTAAGAGTGCTCTGACCTCTTTCATGTACATCACTGTTAATCATAAACTTCTTTCCATGCCATTAATATATACCTACAAGAATCTGAAAGAATACATTTTCTAATGTATGATATGTCATCATTTGTGTAACCCTGTTTGAACAGTGATCTGCTACTACAATTTGGCATGGATTGGAGAAACCACTGTGTTTGGAGTTGAATAGATCTAGGCTATAAAAGGGCCTTGTAAATTGGAAACCACCGCAAAAGTAATGTAGTATATATTTGACTTCATAGTATTAGAATGTATAAAGTTATCTATTCCAGCTTTAAAAAGAAACCTACAAGGTAGAAAAACAAAACATCCAAAACTTGAAATAAATGCCTTAAGAATATGTGGCCCCCAAACGGGTAACGAACCACCCCACCCTGCCAGGCTCCTGACTAAGGGCCACGTGTTTGCATCTCCAAACCTGAAATATCCGCCCAGTGCCTCTGGGTGGTGGACTCCAGGGGAGAAGTGCCTGTTTCCAAATACCCCTCAGGATTTTAACAAGACCTCTTGCCCACAGACCAAGAGAGATGCTGTCTTTCTTCCTGTCTCATTTACTTCCTGGAATGTGGAAATGTAGCAAATCTGCCCTAAAGGGGAACCTGGAGTTAGGGGTGGGAGGGGGAGAAGAGGAGGAAACTTGAATTAATTTTTACAGTGAACAGTTATGGTGTCTATGCTTGCTTTTCTAAACATATAATAAGTCATGTAAACCTTACACAGCTTGAAGATAATTATTATAATTATCTTCCTTTAAAAGCTCCAAGAGCTAAAATAATTTGCCCAAAGACATGTAGCTGCTAAGTGTGACAGAGCAGGAATTTGAACCCAAGCCCATCTGGTTCTAAAGAGCATGTTCTTAACATCTGTCCCCTTCTGATGAGGGAGGAAAGTGGCCCCCCCTTCTTGCCCCTTCTCTTTGTCCCTTGGCCTATGAAGCCTCCTGATCCTGCGGAAGGCCATGCAGTACAGTGGAAAGAGC
The DNA here is from genome assembly GCA_029593785.1 of Cabassous unicinctus. Lineage (NCBI taxonomy): Eukaryota > Metazoa > Chordata > Mammalia > Cingulata > Chlamyphoridae > Cabassous > Cabassous unicinctus. The sequence continues at coordinate 70,173 of JAQZBX010000464.1, read as the reverse complement.
ACTGGGGCCTGAGCTTTGTCGATCATTCCAAATAGCTCTGAGATCAGAGGCAAACCATCTGACTTCCTGCACCCTCAACTTCCTCGTCTGAAAAATGGATATAATGGGATTTTCCTCATAGGTTTGTAGTACTAAATTATTAAAGTTAGAGACTGTTTTTAACATGTGAAAAGAATGATAATTCCTTAGAAATGAATATACCCTCATTTTTTGATTAGGTAGGTAATAAAAGCCCATTTCTTTTAAACAATGGGATATTTAATTGTATGTGGGAAAATGTAAATATCATGGATTTTCCAGTAATAAATCCCTGGGTTTGAGTCCAGCTTAAACACTCACTTGTGTCTGATTTTAGGCAAGTTACATAACCACTAAACCATCTGCAAAATGGGAAGTTCAAATAAGATCGAATGTATTAAAGCTCCCAGTCCTGAACACAGCACATGGTAGATGCTTATGACATTTTTGTCTAACTGAATTGGTAACATATACCAGGATCCCAGGGATGAACCATTCCCAATACCCATATCTAAGAATACAGAGACCGCCAGGATGTGAGGGTTGTTGGGGCCATTCTGGAGACTGCCTGCTACATTGAGAAGGACTAGTTGAGAGGTGTTAGTGGTTTGGACTACAGCAGGGCCAGAGATGATGAATAAATAGATATGATATAGTAATCTGAAGTTTTAATTAACTGGACCGTTTATATGCCTAAATAATGGTAATCTTTGTGTAGTCTCCATCCACATTGAATAAGGACTGGTTTGTGTCACCAGTAGACCATGGCAGAGGTGAAAAGTGTGACTTCCCCTGCTAGACCATAAAGGCATTGCAGTTTTTATCGTGTTTTTTTTTGTTTTTTTTTTTAATTGCTTACAGTCTGGCACAAGACATCTACCATGCTGTGAGGAGACTCAAGCAGAAGTTTGGAGAATCCCACATGGAAAGGAACTGAGGCCTCCCATCAACAGCCAGAATCAACTTGCCAGGCCCGTGAGTGAGTGGGGTAACCAGTCGTTCCAGTTTGCCTGGAATTCTCCCCAATTTAGTGCTGAATGTCCTACATCCTGGAAAGACACTGTCTCAGGCAAAGCAGGATGGCTGGCCACACCCTTAGCGTGAGTCACTTTGGAAGTAGATCCTGCAGCCCCAGTCAAGCCTTCAGATGTCTGCAACCCCAGCTGACCTCTGATTGAACCTCCTGAGAAACCTGAGCCAGACCCACCCAGCCAAGCTACTCCTGAATTTCTGCCCCTCAAAATTTGTGAGAGATGATAAATATTTATTTTTACTTTAAGCCACTAAGTATTGGGATAATTTGTTAGGCAGCAATAGGAAACTATTATACAAGTCTTGTTTTTGGAACAAATTGAGTAATGTCACTTAGGGCTACCCCCTATCCTTCTGCAATCTGTGCATTGCGCAAAGGTCAAGGGGGTTTAGGGGGCTGAAATCCATCCTGCGCTCTATTTACCAGGTCACATGGGTAGGGTATCATTCACCCAAAGAGTGATCCTTTCCTAATTTGCACAGAGGCCACATAGAGACTAGCAGCAGCCCTGAGGGGACAGTACTGCCTACCTCCCATCCACCTTTCATACCACTCTCTCAGCAGGTCTTTGCACAGGAGAAAAAAAACAATGGGGTGGGGTGGAGGAGCAGGTAGGCAAAGGCAGAACCTACACACATGAATATGTGCAAAGGTGTGGTCAGGCAGGGTCTGCACCCAGCAGCTGCTCCCAGCCTTGTTCTCACAACCCTGACCTCCAATTTCTTCTGCCACTAGTTGCTTTTCCTTTAGCAGCTATTGGGAGCAACATTATATTGCATATATGCATGTAAGGGAATGATATACATATGTGGCTTGTTTAAATTGTGCCTAAGTAGCTGACCCTCAGGCCTCTGTTTGATCATGCTTTTTATATTGCACAGCAGCCCAGACACCCGGGAGGTATGCTATAGGAACTGTTAAGGGCCAGCATGGGAAAAAGAAAGGGATACACTTGGCTCAGGGGCCAAACTGGATTTCATAATGGGTATTGAAACCAGGTCCCAATCAAGGGGTCCAGACTCCAGGCCAGGTGATGAGATGTTGACACGTGCTCTGTTGTCGTCCAAATAAACACAACAGCCTGTACTGCGTCTTCCTGATACCTGGACAGTGTTCTCTAAGCAGCCCTGTCCCCTCAGCCATGCCTGTGTGTGTACGCATAACATACACATACACACTTTCTAAATTGAACTCAAGCTCGTTGCCACCAACTTTGTTTTAATCTTGTTTTAATATACCAGGAAGGAAAGGGGGGAAAAAAGAAAGGAAGCATTAACAGATTCAGCCCCAGTGAGCTGTGTGGCCTTGGGTGAAAGCAAGCAGGAAGCGATTTTCTTTGAGGTGAAAAGTTAATACATATAAAGAGTACACACACACACACACACACACAGTGCAGTCCCAGACTCATGATTTATTTAGGTCTGTCTCCTGTGTCACATAGGCCACACACAACCTTGTAGCTTCCATATAGCCATTCTTGTCTCCCCATTATTTTCAGAATAAACACTCTCCTAAGCCATATTAAAAAAAAAAACACCTAACAACAAAACAACCATCTCATTGCCAACTACCCTCCCCCAGCCCCAGCTGAAGGAAGGCCAAGAAATGCAGTCATTTAGCCAGAATTAAATCAGTGTTCTGCTCATCGGGAAGAGGGAAAAATGGATTGGGGTAGGCAACTAGGAGTTTCTGCCACAGTGACTTAAAGGAACTTCAGCAGCATTAACACTGCTTGTTACTTTTTGCTGTGGGTGTTGTTTTTCAGAAGTAAAACAGGAGCAAATATGACTGTTAAAATTTCTATTTTTTATAGTCATAAAATGGCATATTAAAGTAAGATGAATAACATATTTTTTGAGAAGTTTAGAAATGTGTCTCAGGGAAATGAACTTGTGCTTCATATATACGGCTGATTTCTTCTGGAAATGATCACTGCTTAAACCTCCCCATGCCTTGTTCTTTCCCTCTAACTCCTCCTCGGAACTGAGATTGACAGTCTTCTCCTCTGAGGGGCCTTGGTGACCAGTCATGCAAAGCTGACTACACCCAATCGGACGCCAGTGTACCTGCCGCAGCAATAATCACTCTGTAGGGTACTTTAATGTCTGCCAGACCCTAACCTCCACGAGGGCAGACAATGTGTGTGTACTGCCTCTGCCCATTGGCTAGCTTAGCAGCTGGCACACAAGGGGGTGCTCAGTAAGTTCCTGTTGAATTGAGCTAAATTTATTTTGTCTAATTGACTGAGTTTCTTGTATCATCTAGCATGGTGCCTGGCACAGAGCAGGTACTAAGGAAAAGAAACGAATGATTGAATATGTAAATGAATGTTGGTTTTGTTCATTCTTCACTTATGTACTTATGAACCCTCAAACAGTCTTGTATGTTGGGGTTATCCCAATTTCACAGATATGATGGCCATCAGAAAAATGAATGGTTTCTCCAAAAAGTCTCCCAGCTTGCAAGTGATGGGGTTGAGATTTAAACCCAAGAGTTACTAGCTTTAATTGCCATCCTCATTATTCCGCTTAAGACTTCATTTTTTGTTGGAGCTCTTAAGACCCGCAAACATAGATAATTTTAAATGTGCTTTTCACTGTTAAGAAAGCATATAATAAAAAAGCATATCATAAATTTGAAAGCTTTTGAATAGCCCGATAAATGCTCAGCTTCCAGTATCTGCCTTGGGAAGCTTTCCAGTTAGAACCGGAGTTGAAAGTTCTTTTGTAGAATAAGTCCTTTTCATATTTAAAGATGCAATTAACAATGTTACACTTACCAAAAGGGACTGGCTGAAAAGGGGTTAAAAACCACGAAGTTCACCTTGTGCCCCTAAACAATTGCCTCAGCGCCCCCCATGAATAACTGGTACAGCAATTACTAGGGTTCAAGGATATATCCTTACTCTCTCTAGAGCCCAGCGGCAATGGAGCTGTTTTCTGTAAGAGAACAGATGATTCCTTTATACTTGCTCTGTGACCCAAGCAGACAGACCCTCACAACGTCAAATTCATGGGCCCCTCACAGTGACCTTTGAGAGCCAGGGTCAGAGAATGCTTGTTCCCTGTGAATGGCGGGTGCTCCAATATACAAGGCCTCACAAAGGTCCCGGATTCAGAGCATCTCTCTCCATCTTCAGGACTCATGATCCTTGAGCATCATTAGTGATCCCAGGATGGCCAAAATAAAATGGATTGTTGGGAAGCTGAGACTGTGAGGCCATCTGGAATGAGTTTGGAGCCTGGGCCCACCTGTGACGCATTAGGACCCAACCCCAGAACTGGCTCTGTGGAGAGGAGCTGCTGGGGCCTGCTAATCGAGGAACCTGGGGGGGGAGTGTAATTGGAGAAGGGTGATTTTGGAGCTCAGAGCTTGCCAGGATCTTTGTGTCTCCTGAGAGTGTACAGGCAGGCTGTCTGCTGAAAGGGTTTAAATTTTCCACATCGTGGAATGAGAAAATGGCTATATGTGGAGATGGTTCATCTCTTCCCAGACAAGTCCAGTGATAGAACATAATTGCCTTTCAGATACACCCCTAGGTATACCCTGGCGTGGTGAACCTGAGGTTTGAGGGGCCAAGCAGGCTAAGTTCTAGTCTTGGTTCTGACTCTCTTTGTTCTGTGATCTCCATCCTCCAGTTTATAATAGCCAACTTTTGAGAACCTACCATATTCCAGGTATTTTATTACATTAGTTGCAATTATCTGAATAATCTCTAAGGGAGACATTAACTGTACTGTTTTACAGTTAAGAAAACTAAAGCCCAGAGAGGAGGGGATGACTTCTACAAAGTCCCATAGTTATAAAGTAGCACATTTAGAATTTGAAGTGCCAATGCTACTATTCCTTCCACTGTAATATGCTAACTTGCTTAAAACAGGTTAGACTAATCAGATTCTCCACCTCTGAATGTTGTTTTTTTTTTTTTGGTTTTTGTTTTTTTTTAAGTTTCTCCCCATTAGAATTGGTTGCTTTGTGTTAGAGAAGCTGCTTGAGAAAAGCAGGGGCAGATTACCTAAAGGAAAACCCATATGAAAACTTTAAGAACTAGAAGGACCCACAGTCCATCTGGCCCATCTCTCTGGTGAGTGAGCAATTGGAGGTACAGAGAGTAGAAGGGACCCAGCTAAGGTCATACAACATGGTATAGCAGATCCAGAATTTAAACCCAGAATTCCTGTACCCTATCCCAGCTCCCTTTCCCCAGCAGTATGCTTGCATAGAATAACTTGTCTCTCAGGTAAAATCAGTCCTTAGACTCTGAATTTAAGTTACCAAGAAACAAGAAATAGTATATATTTTTTATTATTACTTTAATTGAAAGACTGTCTAGCTAATATGTCAGAACTCATTGAGCTCCTTTGCTTTCCAGGTTTGGAGTTTTGACTTAACGATCTCAAGTTAGGACTTTCCCTCACCAACCCAAGAACATCAGTATAGCTTCAGCCTCCCATCATGATGTAACTTGGAAATGATCCAAAAAATAGAGAGAACCATGTTCAGATCATAGACATAAACACCTGTTGAGTAGTTTGGTTTGAAAAGAACGTCAGAATACAAGTCGGAAGTTCTGTCTCTGGTCTCCTTCCTATTGTTTCCTGTGGCACGACCTCCTTCTAGTCTATAGTAATCACTCCTTCCAAATTGCTAGCTGCACCAAAATAAGTAACTCATTTCATTTAGTTGAAATTCTGTTGCCTCATTTGTCATGTGGGGATAATGATATCTATCCTGCTGCTTTCACAGGGGGTTATGAAATTCATATTAGATCATGGATACAAATATGCTTTGTAAAGTATAAAGAATTGAACCATCATTTGATGTGAAATGTTTCAGGGTAAAGACCGAATACCCAAATCTTACCTGTCCTCTCTTCAGTTTCCTAGTAAGGTATACTTACATGTAAGAGTCAATAACCAAGTTTGAAACAAAGTGTCACATGCCTCATATATACAGAGCTCTCTGGAAATATGGAATTGGTTTTCACAGAATCGATCATGTCATCTTCAAATAGAAATGATCCTCTTTTCCCTTTCTAATGTATATGCTTTTTATTTTTATCATCTTTTACAATGGCTAGGACTTCCAGGATAGAATAGAAGTGATAAGAGTGGGCATCCTTGCCTCGTTCCTGATCTTATGGGGAAAGTATTCAATATTTCACCATTAAGTCTGATGTTAATTGTAGGTTTTTCATAGATGCCCTGTATCAGAATGAGAATTTTAACCTCCTCTTCCCAGTTTGCTAAAATGGACAGTTGTTTGGAATTTGATTTCTATTAGAAATAAAAGAAAAAAGACAAAGTAGAAGTTAAACAGCTGATATTTGAGAAATGATCAGTAGAATTTTTAAAATCAATTTTATTGATACATATTAATAAAGGATAAATCCATCCAAAGTGTACAACAAATGGTATTCAGTATAATCACATAGTTGTGCGTTTATCACTTCCATCATTTTTAGAGCATTTTCATTATTCCAAAAATAATAAACAAATAAAACATACTCATCACCTCTCAATCTTTCTATGCTTCCCCTGCCGTATATAGCTGCTATTCTATTTTTCTCTAGTTTATTTGTACTTATATGTTGTAAAACAGTCTTATATATGCAATATCAACCATATTCATATTCTGCATGAGGTTTCACTATGTTATATAGTCCTTTGTTACATTTTTTTAGCTTTCCTTCTAGTAATATACATGACCCTAGACTTACCTTTCAACCACTGTCATAACCATATAATATCTCTGTTAGTTACAAACACTATGATGTGCTTTCACCATTTCTATTCCTTTCCAAAGATTTACAAGCAACCTTTTTACCAATTCTGCACAGATTAACCCTCAGCTTTCTATTTTCTACCCTCAATCTATTTTCTGGTAACCTATATTCTAATAACTCCATGAGTTTACACAATATATTTACATTAGAATTTTAATGAATCAAATTCTCTAATAAACAATTCCTTCATTTGATGATGAAAGGATAGCATAAATTTTAAGTCTTTAAAGTGTATAAAGTGTGACCATATATATCTTAGTTTACCTGAGAAAATCCTGCTTTATTCCTGTTGTCTCATTATCTCATCCAGTTTAGTGCTTGTCCTGGAATTCTTATTTTTCACATATTAATAGGTGCATTAAAATGTTCTGGGATCAATTCTAAAGATTTTTGGAAACCAGTAGCTTAAAGTTAATCTATGTCTTTCTTATTTGATTCTGTGATTTGTGAAAGATTTTGAAAGTTTTATTATACTATTACAGATGAAATTGGGTTGGAGAAAATCGTGCCTCTTGCGGTTACCCTAGTTTAGAAAATACCTAGAATAACACTGATAGTTTTACTTCATAAAAATGAAAAAAAAAAAATCTGGGCTGTGTCTGGTAGACATCTGATTTGTATTTCAATCTTCTGCCATGGTCTGGTCTAGTATGTGTAAGATAAGTTCTTACTTTAAAACATGGTGAAATATGGAAGGTAATCAAGATAACACATATCTTTTTTTTTTTTTTCTGACACTTTTCAGATGTAATATAAAATAAAACTTTCTCCTTCCAAGAACAGGTTTCAGGGTACTCACTGATAAAACAAAATATACTCAGATATGGCTGGCTAAGGAATAGCTAACTCCTTCTGATCTCAGATAGTGGTGGCAGAAGGAATTCATGCTTCTCCCTCTGCCAGCTACTTAATGTGCAAGTCAGTTTGCTATGGTCTTGCCTTGTCCTTCAAGGTGCAGGAAGCTACCAGGCTGCCAATCAGCAAGGTTAGTGGGAAACATGTAAAATTATAGATTAGGTGTAAGTGAAAAATGTGCAGGGTAAAAAAAACACTGGGCAATCCTGAGGTAGAGTGAATATATATCAGTATAAACACTCCTGTTACAATGGTTTTGTCATTTACTATATTTTTATTCATTATTTCAAAATTATTACAAAACATAGTTAACTTAATATATTTATAAATCTCTGCCCAAAGTTGACATGGGCAGCCATAGGAAGTGCTTTTACATCTCATTCTGTGAAGTGTGACATTTCATTTAGGTCAAGTGTCATTCTTTTAAATTAATTTAACTCTTAATTCCAGGTTTTCTTGTGCTTGTATAAAAGTGAAACGATAGTTGTTAATATGTTGGCTGCAGTAGCAGAAGAAAAATTTTGCAAATGGTTAAATGATGCCAGTTTTACATCAGTGTAAGCTGTTAGAAATAGAAAATGAATTAAATCCAATAATGGTAAATTTTTTCTTAGTCAAATTCTTAGTCAAAGTAAACTTCTTGGAAATTGAGTCTGAAAAAGATGAAATATCTGAAATTGACATTTTACAGTCAAAAAGTTGAATATTGATGATAAAAATATTTTAGTAGGGATAATATGAATATAAATTTTGGTAGAACATAGTATTCTGGTAAAAGCATTATTCTTACTGAATTAAATCTGTGGTATGTAAATGTACTTGGAATTGGTTGTGGTACACAGATAATTTACACTTGTATCTTAATTCACTGTCATTCTACCCATTGAAATAAAAGCTGTAGTTATCAAAATTTTTAAAAAATTGAAATATAAAGAGAGTTAAGTGACTATTTTAGTATGACAAAGGGCTGCTAATGCAAAGTACCAGAAATGGGTTGGCTTTTATAAAAGGGATTTATTTGGGGTAAAAGCTTATAGTTCCAATGCTGTGAAAAGTCCAATTCAAGGTACCATAAGAGGTACTTTCTCACCAAAGTTAGCTGCGCTGTGTTGAAGAAAAGGATGGCCGCTGATCTCTGCCAAGGTCTCTGCCATTCTGCAGTTGTGGGCTTAGGGCTTGTCTTTTACTGGGCCTCCTCTCTGTCTTGGTGGCTTTCCTTTCTTCCCCAGTTCAGCTGTAAGCTATCAGACATATGGCTCATCTCTCGCTGGGCCTCAGGTCTTTGAGGGGTTTTTCTCCTTTCTCTCACATGGCAGGATCAAATATGGCAGCTTCCTTTACCTGTATGTCTCTCTGTGTGTCTCCATTTTTATCAGACCCAGCAAAAAGGCAGAGACTCAACCTGAGTCACAACTCAACTGATGTAGTCCAATTGAAAGAGTCTCACACCCACAGGACTGGATTATTTCACAAGCATAATCTCTCTCTTTTGGGGATTCACCAAATTCAAACTGCCACACTGACCTATAAATTTTATGAAAGGATGATATTGAATAAAAAAATATTCTAATATGGCGGTCTGTATTTCCTCTCTTTGCTGCTTACCAGCAATTGAATTTTTGGATGTTTAGCCTAGGAAGAACTATGTTGTAAATTAATGGGTCATTCATAAATGAGTATTTCACATTTTGATTGTATTTTGTTCAAAATAAAAATCATTAAACATTCAATAGAAGAACACAAAGTCAGCTTTTGAAATTTTTGTGAATTGCAATGATTGAAAATTAAGCTTGCAAATATAAGAAGGGAAAAATTGAACAAATTAGACTGAGAGCTCAGTGTGTAATATTTAGCTTTTGGGAAAGAATCATTCAATGAAATTTCTATTTCTAATTGGATAAATGTGTATTCTGTTCTGGAACCAATGACTTTAAGAATGCCTACACTTCTGAATCATCTAAATTGGGTGAAGCATTGAAAATAATCATAAATAGAAAAAATCTATTTGAGTTCTAGCTTCTAAAAATATTTGTCAAGTAAAGTTATTCTAAATGGGGGCAAAATGATAGACCTGTGAAAATATTTGGGCTGCACACATTTTAATATACAAAAAAATAAAAATTATAAATATCCTTCATTTAACAAAAATTTCTGAGCTTCCCAGTACCTTGGTACCTGAAGATAGCTTTCTCAGTTAAAAATATTATGACTTATCAAAAGTTAAACTGAATTTATTTATTATCATGTAACTTTATGAGAAAAATTAAAATCAGACTACTGAATAATTTAATTCCTCAGAAAAATACCAATGATGTGGTACCATAGAGGGATACCATGAAGAAATTGATTAAACTATGTGTGTATGTAAAAGTATAATTTGCTACTTTCCAATGCTCATGTAAGCCATATAAAGAAGTTTTCCAGTAGCAAAGATGTCACTCTTAATTTTTAGAAATAACTATTTTTGAAAATAGTTTGTGAAGAGAATTATTTCTAAGTCAATAAATTAATCAGCAAATATTTTCTTAAAGTATGTTTGTTTTTGAGCACTTACATATGTCCCAGTTTGGATAATAACTTGTGTTTACCTATAAAGTTTGGAGGAAAAACCTGATCCATCCTGTGAATGATGTAGCTGCCCAAAATGAGTTCTGTTTGCCCTGAAGTTTCAAAAAACATATGCTACAAGAATGAGCCTCTTTTGAGAAGGTGTTAATGACCACAGGGAATATCTGCCAATTTGGGGAAACCAGAAATTTCATCTTGCCACTTAGTCCTCTGAATTGATGAGCCAGGCAGGACATCCGTGTTTACATTCCCTTTCACAAGAGAACTCACAAACCAAGGAAAAGGACACAGATGGGACCAGTGCACAAGTAGACCTGGGGTGGGGGTGTTGTTTTTCCATTAAAGTAATCATGTCCTCAGCTCCCAGTTTGGGATACAGAGATGAGCAAGCACAGTCCCTGAGGTCAATCTATTGAAGATGGCAAATTTTAATACCAAACAAAACAAAATAATGCTAACTGTATGACCATGTTGAATGCAATGGAAGCAAAAGGAGACAGCAGTTAATTCTGGCTGGGGGGTGGGGTGGTCAGCTGTGATGATATTTGAGCTGGAACTTGTGGGATTTCCATAGGGGAGAAAGGTTGTTCATTGTTGAGGGAACAGTAGGAGAAAAGGCAAAAACAAACAAACAAACAAAAATTGCATCACACAACTGGTGTCCACAAAAGTAAGTGTGGGGTGAAAAAATGTGTGTTTTCTAAGAACAGGTCTGAATGGCACACATTCAAAGCAGCACTAATTGGAAGGCATGGCATTATATGAGCAGTTGCTCACAGGATGTTTAAAGGGAGACCCAAAGCAAGGTTGTGCACCTCTGATCTTCATTTCATGCTGCTATCTGGATGAGGATTAATGAGACTCAATTTACACTGTGTTGTAGATATTCCACAGGCTAGCAAAGAATAAGAGCACAGAGAATAGTGATATTTAGTGCTGGGAATATTATATTACCTTCAAGGGAAAAAACACTCAAATATCTTTCTTCCCTATCTCCCCATGTGATCTGATCTATCTTCTCACCCCATCTGGACACTTATTAGTATACCATGTTCACACATACCCAGAAGTGTCTCCTCCTGAGCGAGAAAAATGAGGACTGGTGAACATAGTCTCAAATTGAAGGAGGGGGTAGAATTGTGGGAAGAAAGTAGAGTTAGGAAGCTCCAGGAATCAGTCCTTCCACCAAAACAGCTATTGAGCTGGAAGGAACTGTCTGAATCGACTATTTTGAAACTCCACAGTCTAGTGGAACACTATGCAGCATCCAAGAAAGAGCAGAGAAATGCTGGTAAATTGTGGTAAATAATGGTGAGTTTGAACTTCCCTATAGCAGCTACCATACCCCATTCCCTAGACAGAATGCTGTTCAGGCTCCTGGTGCAGTTTGCTGGTATGAGGATGGGACATAAAGACCTAGTCCTCCAAACTCTGGGGATATGTGGTGTGAATGCTGATCACTGTTTTTGATCACAACTTCAGATTGCTGGGGCTGGCTCTGAAGGCAGCCACTGTTCCAACCCCAATCAAACAAAAGCAGCAAAGAAATCTTAAAGACAATAAACCTTCCTCAAAACTAAAGAAAACAGTTAAGGGGATGCATTATCCAGGTGAGTGCTGACTCATGAACATACAGCTTTAAAAGTCATAGAAGAAGCTCCAGGTGTGCAGCTTGCACTCCCATTGTGGGTCACTGTCCCTGTTTCAGAAAAAGCAGAGTGGCCCCTGTGCACATACTGGGGTGCAGGTATATCAGTGTCAATCTATTAGATAAAAATCTGAGGGACTAAGTTTGGGGATCTTGTCTTGGACTCCCTCTCCCAGAATTCGTCCAGAGGACAGAGAAGCAGTTTTCAGATGGAGAGGACAGTGTGAGAAAGAATTAATGGCCTGTGACAAAGGACTATGTGCATACGACATATAGAGAGCACCCAGGAGGGAGTGAAACTATTTCAAAGGGAATTCAGGGGCCATTCAAACACTTGTAAACTGTAAAGAGACGAATCCCTAAGGCCACTAGCAAGCATAAGCCCAGGAAAAGAAGCAGGCTCCATGGCTCCATGGAGGCTCTAAGATAGAAAAAACCTTCCACTTTATATTTACCTTAGGATGCTCCTCTTGACAGGATGGCTAAGCTCTGAAGGAGTCCACCAACCAAATTAGAGCCAATTTGCAAAGACACTGAAAGGTGCTTTTTGTTTCAGTTTGTTTTCATTAGCTCTTGCCATTCAAGAAAATCTGTTATTTGGCTAGCTGGATACAAACTTGAGGAACAACTCAGGTACCAAATTCCAGATTAAAATACTGAAATATATGGTATACAACAAAAGATTACAAGACAAACAGATAAGAAACAATAGCCCATTCAAAGGAACAAGATAAAAATTCAGAAATTATCAACAAAGAGGAGCAAACTTTGGCCTTACCAGGAAAACACTTTCTAAAAAATGTTCCTTAATATACTCAAGGAGATAAAAGAACACATGGAGAAAAAAACTAAAGAATATGAAGAAAATAATCAATGAACAATATAGGAATTTCTTTGAGATTCTCAATAGTCACCAAACATATTCTGAAGTTGCAGAACAAAATAACTGAAATAAAAAATTCCCTGGAGAGTTTCAACAGCAGATTAGAGGTGGCAGAAGAAAGAATCTATAATCTCAAAGGCACGACAGTTGAAATGAGTCAGGCTAAAGAAAAAAGAATAAAAATGAGTGAAGAGAGCCTAAGACAACTGTAGGACACCATCAATCATACCAATATTTGCCTTATGGGATTCCCAGAAGGAGAAGAAAGAGAGAAAGAGGCAGAAGGAATTTTCAAACAAATAATGATAGAAAACTTCCCAAATTTAACAAAAGACATGAATGTATACAATCAAGGAGCCCAAGAACCTCAAACGGGATAAACTCAAAGAGAACCATGACCAGACACATAATAATCAAACTCTCCAATGCCAGGGACAAGGAGAGAATTCTGAAAGCTGCAACAGAGGAGCAGTGTGTCATGTTCAAGGGTTCCCCAATAAGATAAAGTAAAAATTTCTTATCAGAAACCATACAGGCAAGAAGGGGCAATGGGACAAAATGTTAAAAGTGCTGAAAGGAAACAACTGCCAACCAAGAATGTTATAACCAGCAAGACTGTCTTTTAAAAATGAAAGAGAAATTAATATAATCCTAGATTAAAAGTAAAAGCTGAGGGAGATCATTGCCACTAGACCTACCTCATAAGCAAGGCTAAAGTCAGTTCTTCAGACTGAAAGGAAAGGACTCTAGATAGTGGATCAATGCAGCATAGGAAATAAAGACCTCTGGTAAAAGTAATCACATATAAAACTAAAAGTGCCAGTACTATTGCAGAGTACTTTCAGGTATAAAAATCAACAACTTGATTATTACAGGTGTTAAAATGCAATGCATAGACAACCAGGAAGATAGCAGCAGAGTAAAGAGCTCCTAAAATCAGTTCCTGCTCCGGGGCAGTTGGTGATCACCCAGAGCTATCTAGAACACTTGTTTGGGGGCTCCAGGAGACCAGAAGTGCATCCTGCAACATCCTTGAAAGAATGGAAGGAGGAGACTGCCCATCTGCAGAGAAGATTTGTAAGTAGAGCACTCCACACCATGGAGTGCCCATCCTCCACTGGAGGCACAAGCCACTTCAGGAGGTGTTCAGCGGCTGGAATTGGAAGCTCCACTTCCCAAAAATGGGGGAGGAAGAGATGGTTGGGCACCAGCTTCAGCTACTGATTAGTAAATTTGGCAGGCTAAAGTATAAACCTAAGAACAGCAAAAGTTTGAACCTGTCCAAGTCAGAAAGAGGCTGATAGCCGCCATTTTAACTATGCACCTGACACAAGGGGAAGCAGGGCTGACTGAAAATCACAGTGATGGTAGAGACCAGTTTCTTTCACCCAGATTGGCCTGCAGCCCTAGCCTAGGCTTCAGCCCCACCTCTAGCAGGGAGGAAGCTGGTGGGCCCTGCACCAGCCTATCCAGGTAACTGCAAGTACATTTAGCTGGTACAGACTGAATAATCAGAAGTCTACTGGGACAACTGTAGTCATCTTGGACCTGCACTGCATAGATTGCTGCCCATACCTGCAGCTCCAGCCCCACCCCAGGAAAGGAAGAAAGGGGCCTGAAGCTTCATCAGTCTCTCTGGGCAACTATTGTCTAGGCTGGCATGAGTTGGATTATTCCACACAACTGTGGCTCTGTCCTTACCCCTGGCAAAGGAGAAAGTTGGGAGAAGCTTCATTGGTCCTTGGGGCAATGAGGGCAGCTTGAGTCTCCACAGCTTATAACACCAACTACATCCGTGGCTCCTACTACACAACCAGCAAGGGAGAAAGGGCAGGAAGCCCTAAACTAAAGAGAAAAACTGCACCCAAAATAAATACTCCAGTAAGCCAGATGCCAAGACAGCAACAAAAAATGTAAATCCACACCAAAACACAGGAAGATATGACCCAGTTAAAGGAAAAAGATAAGCCTCCAGATGACATAAAGGAGTTAAGACAACTAATCATAGATGTTCAAACAAATCTCCTTAATAAATTCAATGAGATAGCTAAAGAAATTAAGGATATTAAGAAGACATTGGATAAGCACAAAGAAGAATTTGAAGGCATACATAGAAAAATAGCAGATCTTATGGGAATGAAAGGTACAATAAATAAAATTAAAAATACACTGGAATCATATAATAGCAGATTTGAGGAGGCAGAAGAAAGGATTGGTGAACTTGAAGAAATGGCCTCTGAAAGTGAACATACAAAAGAACAGATGAAGAAAAGATTGGAAAAACTTGAACAAGGTCTCAGGGAACTAAATGACAGCAAGAGACTTGCAAACATACATGTAATGGGTGTCCCAGAAGAAGAGAAGGGAAAAGGGGCAGAAGGAATATTTGAAGAAATAATGGTAGAAAATTTCCCAACCCTATTGAAGGACATATATATCCATGTCCAAGAAGCTCGATGTGCTCTCATCAGCTGGTCTGAATAGACCAGCTCCAAGATACATACTAATCAGAAGATACATACTAATCAGAATGTCAAATGCCAAAGACAAAGAGAGAATTCTGAGAGCAGCAAAAGAAAAGCAAGGCATATATAGAGATACCCAAGAAGATCAAGTGCTGATTTCTCTCCAGAAACCATGGATGCAAGAAGACAGTGGTATGATATATTTAAGACACTGTAAGAGAAAAACTTCCAGTCAATCCTATATCTGGCAAGATTGTCTTTCAGAAATGTTTAGAATAGTCAGATAAACAGAAACATCTTTAAGACCTGGTGGTAGGTGGTGGATTCTTAAAGGAGATAAGAGGAGGACTGAGATGGACTACGGATATTTAATGTATGTAGAAGTTTTAATTAGCTTTACTGTAAAAGTGTGGACATGTATAGAGTTGATGGTAACACATTATAGTGAGTAACAGCTGGTTTATAAATGGGGATGTGGCTGAAAATGGTAGTCTAGGGATGTAAATACCAATTGACAGAAAGCTAAAGAATAATCTAGAGACTGAGTAGTACAGTAAACCCAGAGGTGGATGAGAATAGTGGTTGATGGTACAGATGCAAGATTGTCCTTTGTGAGCTAGAGCAGATGTACATCAGTATTGCAGGGTGGTGGGAATGTGGAAAAGCATGGGAGAAATACAACTGGAGTGACTTATGGACTGTGGTTAACAGTAATAATGTAATATTCTTGCATCTATGCCAAAGATGTACTGTGTTGATAATTGGGGAGTATGGAAAATGTGTGCCAAATGTATGCCAAGGAAAACCAGATGATATTATCTCATAATCTGTAACAAATGTTCCACCACGGGGGGGGGG